>VWYK01089147.1:0-10295 GCA_013399775.1 Semnornis frantzii
TTTCCAACTGAAACACTTCTGTGTCTCTATAAAATGCAACATCCTCAACAGGACTAATTAATCCTTATTTTCAGGTTTCCTTGGGCAAGAACATAACCAGCCTTCCTGTGGTCATTTTCCAAAACTTGAGTTTCTAAATAAAAAACACAATATTTCAGAAAGTGCTGTACTGGGTAAACACAGGGCAAAATCTTCAGCTACGAACAAGTATAATATAGTGATAGTATGAACAGCGTAATATAGTGAAGTGCTCATTTTTCAAACTCCCTCAATTTACATTGCATGGAACTGCAGCCAGAGCAAAAGCACAGTGATATCCTGCTTTATGACTTATCTGCACTCCAATAGAGTGAAAATTTACAACTTTTGACCATCTGAGAACAGGGATAGTCTTTCCTTACAGAGAAGAGGAATACTGCATAGGATGGTGAACCTAGTAAGTACATTTTTTCTGTAAGACTATAAGTTTTGTTTTCTTTTAAACATTATGAATCGGTTCTTGCTAAGAATTTCTATTACCATATAGGAGCAATAGAAGGAACACGCTGAAGCCAGCCTCCAATTAATACTTAGATTAAGCAACAGCCAAACAGAAGACAGAACATCTGACACTACACCAATCATTTAAAAAGGTAAATGGAATTCTCTTACTAGGAAATAATTCATAGCAGTGAAGACAAACTAAGAGCAATACAAGTAGCAATCTTGCTTCCACATAATTGCATCTGCTACCAACATCCGTAAAAGTCAAAGGGTTTTTGAAAGAGGTTGTATAGAAAAAACATTACAGGTATTCTCCAGTTTACCACAGAAAAACAAAAAGCGTCCATTTCTTAAAGATTATTGATACAAAGAATGTATTTTATTAGCAATAGCCTGTTGTAGAAACAAAGTTTTCTCTTAACTAATGGCAAAAAAGGGTAACTTGATCTAGAACATACTTTACCTGGCTGTCATTGTCTGTTGAGCAACAAGTCTACATAACAACTACAGTGCACTCTCTAGAGCTTGTTCATTTATACAGAATGCCCACATGTAGGAGGATTTTATCAAAATCATCTCAGCCTAACAGTCAAAGAAAATTAACAGGCCCTAAGCACAATTTCAAAATCAAGATATTCCAGTTTTTCTGTTGATACTGGGCATCTTTTTATGACATCATTTAGGTTGAGTTTGCCTTTTCAGAGTTTTCCATAATATGAAGCCATCTGTAGAGCTGAGGTTGCTTATAACAGTAGGGGAGAAGCAAAAGAGATTTACTGGAAATTCGATCTGGTGAAATTAACACTAAATGGTATTTCAGGAGGTGCTGGAGGGAAGAAAAAAGCACAACAACCTAGATGTGATTTAGCTGAGGAAGGTGATAAAGCAGATGCCAATAGTGTTTTCCATCATTTTCTATGCACCTAGGGAATAACGTAGAAATCAAGCACTAATTATTGCTCTTTGCCACAGTGCTTTGTGCAAAGTGCAGTGCCAGTGGATCTGGGGCTAAGCACTGTAATTTAAGTACAAGTGGCATTCAGTCTGAAAATCAGATTAGCTTTAATTATCCCAAGCATAGTGCAACTATATTACAGAAGAGCTAACTTCATGCTTACAAATCTGGTTTCTGCCCTTCCTGTAGCTCATGTTGAGGCACAGGATGAAGTGCTTCGTATATTCTCTCTTCTCCTGAGCCATGAATTGCAAATGCATTGAACTTGTTAGTGCACGGTGGGAAGTAACTCCAGGGAAGATAGGCTCTACCCTCCCATTTGGTTTTCGTTCTGGTCACCTCAAACTCTAAAGGAAGTGCTTCCTGTAAAAGCAAGGAAAGAAAAGATGTCATGTCATCTTTCAATCAGGCAATAAGCACCTAAAAACAATTAGTTCTTCTGTACGTTACAAATGTACATGACCACTTACTTTCCATACTCTTCTTCTGCCAGAAAGCAGCAGTACCAAGTGTTGTCCATGGCTGTCAAAAAATGAGCACAATCGTCTTAAAATGATGTCTAGTTGGTAATATAGTGTTCTGCCACAAAAACATACATTCACCATAATCTAACATTTCTGTACCCAGTCTTCATCATACATCATGAATCATCTTACAAGCATTAGAACTGTGTGATGGTTTGGGAGTTACCGACCCCCCACACTTTGTAAAATCACCCAGACTAAATTCAGCCAGCTGGAAGTTAAGGACTGAAGGTATATTTACAGCTTAGCACAATGTATAGGATATACACAACAGACAGGAATAGTTACAGAGATATGCAAGTTAAAAGGAATACAGAAACACAATTCCCCTCCCAGAAATCAGAGACCCCAGGAGGGGCTCCCAACCACCTTTCCACCTTCTCCCCAACCCTCTACCTTACCCCAAGGTCTGCCTTACGCTCAAGGTGAGTTTGGAGGATCGGCCAGGGAGGTTAGAAGGAAAGTGGTTAGTGAGGTTACTCGGCAGAGAGGAGAAAACAAGAAGCTAGAGAGCCCGAGAGTGTCGGCAAGCCCAAGTGTCTTATCTTTGTGTTGTATTCTTTTCTTATACATCTCAGCAAGTCTATGAGTGAAGTAGACATCACCCTTGTTTTCCTCTCACAGCCTATAATATAATTTTCTCTATTAAAATATTCCAATTAGCCTCAAACCACCACAAACTGGAAATGTAAATTAACATCTGTGACTTTTTCAGAGTGCTGTACTTACGGACAAAGTTCAACTTCTAAATACTGTTCAGTTCTGTCACTCAGGAAAAATGCTTCTACAACTGAAAAACAACAACAACAACCCAGGCTGCCAGCATTTTATATTAAATATTTTGTAACACCTTGAGGCCTTCACATCCCACTAGAACAATTCTGTTTTCATTATTTTTGGCCTGTTCCATGCCAGAGCTTGCCTAGCTGTGTACTTGCTACTGGCAGCTTCATAGCTATTTGGCATAATGTATCATAACAATAACTTTTATTGAGCTTTTATTTTTAAAAATGGAACAGTTCAAACTTACCCTCATAGTCCCAAAGTTTACTAAAAGGTTTCCCTGCCTCTCCAAGAGGTGCTGGAGGGTCATTAAAGAAGGGAGCACTAACTTCCATTAGCACTCCCGCACTGTCTGACTTCAGCCCAACTGTTACTGGCTCGTGGGTCACAGGTAAACCATCCCATGTGTGTTTAACTGTAAATTCCATCTTCATATCCTACAGAAGTGAGAAAGGAGGTTTCTGGGTAAGAAGATCTCAGATTCCACTTCCACACTGTTTGCTTGGGTCAGGTAGAAAGCACACTTTTGTACAAGGTCAATCATCAAACCATTCAGACATCAGAAGAACTGAAATAGTTTAGCTTTAAAATGCAACTAAGCAATCAGTTACATGAATTCTTTTTATAGGTCTTTATACCCACACTTCAAATCACTGAAGTCTTACCAAGCTGAAGGCATTTCAGCCCTATATGCCTGCATAAACACCTTCCCAAAGCCATCAGAAATATTTATCAAAAGATAAACAATAGATTGAGAAAAAGCTTTTGTGAATCTGAGCTGCAAGAAAATAAAACAATTAGCTAAAGCTTTCCTTTGTGGTCACTGCAAACAGCTTAACTAAAGGATTTCAAGGAAAACTGCAAGCACATCCTCTTGAACACACTGGATATTTGCAAAGCAGCAAGAACAGAGGATGCTGCATTCCAACAGCTGTTATTTACAAATAACTGTACAAGCCTCAGGAAGAGCCCTAATCTATTTAACAAGCAAAAGAACCAGTGGAGCCTGTTTGTGGCCTGCTGCCCCTCTCCCCCTCGGTATTACAAGTTCCTTCCCATCTCCACAAAAGTGAACCTTGATTTGGTCTCCTAGACATACAAGAAGGGAATATACACAGTCTGGCTGAGTATTACACAGATGCTGTTAAGAATTGTGGCCTGAGACGTGTGAGCTCAAAACATGTGCTAGATTTGGAGTGTGCTAGATTTGTATTCAAACTTGTGCAAATTTATAATACATTAATGCCTGCTCCTTAGTGCCAAACACAGCGGTAAGAAATTTTACTCCTCATTTCAGTGACAACCCGATAGAACCCACTAAAGTACTTTAGGCATTACTGTAACCATAAGCCATAAAATGAAGATGAGACTGATCTGTGATTGAAGAAAACAATTTTTACAGTGAGGGTGACAGAGGGTGACAGAGGAGCACTGGAACAAGCCCTGAGAGGTTGTGGAGTCTCCTCTAGATATCTTTGAAACCCACCTGGACAGCTCCCTGTGTGCCCTGCCCTAAGTGGTCCTGCTTTGCAGGGAGTTTGGCCTCGATGACCTGTGGAGGACCCTTTAAACCCCTCACATTCTACCATGTTATGATTCTTTTTTGGGGGTAAAAACACTAACTCCTGCAGGGACAGCTCACAATGTACTGAAACGAACACGCTGAAGATTCAGCCCACCATTATGAACCAATATAACTCTTGAGTAGATGAATGTGCAATTAAAAAATAATCATAAAGTAATATGGAAATCTGCAAAACTTTCATTAGCTTTCATTAGAGCTGTATGCAGTGCTAAGGCTGCTCAATTTACAAGACAGTAGAACAAAGATTTTCCAAATTAACGTGTAATTTTTGTTTATTACATCGCATTGACTTAGGTAAGCTGATTAGTACTGCGCTTTTCAATTACAGTAAAAATAGCAGCCGATAGCAACGGTGTAAAGGTAAACTAAAATAGCAAGATGAGACCTTTCAGTACCTTGCAACAGTTCGCCTCAACCAGTTGTTAATACCCTGTAGAGAGATGCTGAGTGAGATGGTTTTAAAGCAAGTAGTTTCTCAGCACCGGCTGGCCTCCAGCCGCCCAGCGCCGGCAGCCGCCGGCCGGAACGCTCAGACCTCTCAGCCAGGCGAGCCTCACACCTCATCGGCGAGAAGGCTACGGCTGCTTCCCCACGGTAATCACTTCCCACCCCTCCGTATCGGGGGGATTTATGTCTTCCATCCTAAACCCCACCGATGCTGGTAGCAGGGAGAAAAACAAACAGGAAATAATTACACTGGTGCGTTTCTTAATTTCTTCAGGACAGGGGGAAAGCTGGAAATCGAGTACGAGACAGCAAGTTCACGGCAGCTTAGACTTCATTGGCTGAGACCGCAGAGGCTCCCGGATTCGGTTACCCCTCACTTCTCCAGGCAGCAGCCGCACTTCCTGAAAAGAAGCTTAACACGCAAGCAGCTATCGCAACCCCTCCACTCCTCAAAGAAGTATCAGGAGGGACTTCTTACGCCTCCAGAGCGCGACGAAGCACAGCGGCACACGAACCACAGCACCGCGCCCGGCGCCGCCGCAAGCTGCCGTTGCTCCCACAGCGCGCATGCGGCCTCCCGCCCTCCGCGCTGCTGGGGGCTGGCGCTGCGAGGGCCCGAGGCGATCGCTCGGGGCGGTCAGAGGCGGCTTTGCTGCTGTGTGACTGGGCGCGGGCCGTCGCGCGTGGGTGCCGGCCGTGATCGTGGGTCGCCTCCAGGCCGTGATAGTTGGTGGTGCCTGTGAGGGGAGGCCGCGGTTACTGCCCCCTCCCCAGCTTTCCTTAAGGAGAGAAGGGCGAGCCTGCTGGTGAGTGCGCTCCGAAGTTGTCGCTTCCGCCTCTTTCCCCGCTGGATCTCACGGTCCCCGTCCGCTGCCGAAGGGAAGCCCCTCCAGGCACCCAAGGTGGCGGCTGGCAGAAGAACCGGCCTTTCCTCGGGGTTTTGCGGGCTTTGCGTGGGAAGAACTCCAAGCCGTGGTGAGCACTGCAAACATGGCCACTGATCTCGGCTCTGGGCGAGAGCCAGGTAAGGGCTCGGCGAGCCGTCGGCTTCGGGGGCGCCCCGTCTGTTCCCGGGGCGGTCGAAGGACCGAGCAGAGGGGCCGAGGCCTGGACGCTGCCTCACGGCAGCCGGGGGTCAGTTCTGCAGAGGGCAGGAGCCCTTTCGCCTGTGGCAATGAGGTTTATATTCTGCAGCTCTGCTGCTGTTTGCTGTAATGAATAACAGCATCAAAACTATATTTTTAGCTAGTTGAAGACCAATAATTAAAAGCTGTTAATGAGGGTAATAACCAAGCCCATGAGGGTTTTGTGATAATGCCTTTTTTCTCTTAGAAATCACTGTGCTTCCTCTCTGACAAACGAAAAAGCTGTCTTACAGTTACTCATAAAATTTGCTTTATAGATCAAAGTCATTTACGTGTGGTTTGTTTCACTTGGCAGTTTTAATGTAAGCTTCACATGACTGAGTGAATTTTAACTGCTTAACAGCAAAATGCTGGCAAAAAAAAAATGCATCTGCACACTTTATATTCCTGTAAATAGGAAATAGGTTGATATGGTGTCCCAAGAAGGTTACTATCTTAGAGAAATAGTGTTGGAGGAAAAACTCCATAGCAGACACAATCCCACTGCACAAAGTGTGATGGCTTTGTATCGCTCAATTTCAGTGGATGCTCAACTTTGTATGGCGGCCTTTGGTGGCATGAGGTGAAAGACTAGCGTTTGGTTCCAAGGACCTTAGAAGCAGAAAAGCTTCTGCTGTCTGAGCCAACAGAGTCATCCAGCCTCAAAAGCCTGTGCCTTTATTTAGTTTTTCATGAGCGTCTACTGTACTGTGCTGTGAACAAATCATGGATTTTCAAGTATTTGTAGTTTGCTTTTTCATCTGTATTTAATTTGTCTGGATGTAGCTTCTTATTCTGTAAATCTTTAGGCTCTAAAGAGCTCAGAGTAAATTCACTGAAGTGGTAAGAGTTCCCTTTTCTATGAAGGAGTTCAGTTCTCTCTTCAGAACACTTGATACATTCTGAAAGGTGCCAAATGACAAATCTGAAGTTTGCTCGTATGCCAACTGAGAGCTAAATTATTTAAAGCCTACTCTAAGTCTTGATATATGGGTTGATGTTTCACTGGTTTCATGAATGTGAAATCAAAGTTCTAAAAATGCTGAATGTGTGTAATAAACATAAAAAGAGATTCTCTAAACACTGTCATATTTAATGTTGTAGAATAAATACTCATGTTAAATGTGTAGTTGTAAAGAAGGTTCTTGGCATGAAATGCTGGTCCCTGAAACTGATCAGTTATGAATGGAGTTGTACTTGAATGCATTCTGAAGTATCAGCAAAGTCTTGCAAAGAATAATTTCTCCATTTCATATGTATAAGATAAGCTACTAAACGCAAAGAACTTTTATCCAAATGTATTTAAGAATTCACTTTTGAAGTTGAGTACATCTCTAAGTGTCATTTGTCCCCCTTTGCACCTTGGCCCGTCATGTTTGAAGGCTGCTTTGGCTAGTGAGGTCAGCTACCTTCCTTGAGATCCTTTTACTGTTGCCTTCTTTCTGTCCCCTCTCTTCGTCTTCCTATATCCTCCTTTAGAAGAATACATCATTAAATATATTTCTGAGTGCAAATCAAGTTTGCATAGATAATGGCCTGTCTTGTAACTGTCATTCTCACGCTTGGTATTTTTCAGATCAGAGCCTAAATATGGCATTTGGACGGTATAAAACAGATGAGATTTTGAGAGCTACTGCTGAACAGGTATGTGAACACAGGGAGAGCAGCAGTAAGAATTCTGATGATGAGGTTTTGTGACAAATGTCCTTGCATACATAGAGGACAGCCCACTCCAGCATGGTCTGGCCCTACTTTCAGTCCATCACACAACTCTAGAGCTGCTTGTCATTTTTCCAAGCAGCAACAGCAGAATAGAACTCTTTTGTAACCAGCAAATTCTGGTATTTTTGGTGCCTTTGCTAAGCTTACCATATGCAGGAGAACATATCTCTGAAAGCATACTTGAGTCCTCTTTTCACTCATGGTTTTTGGAACATAGACAATATCCCACATCATCACTCTCAGGTTTGTGATTACAGTACAGACAGAAAAACAGCTTTGGGTTGCATAAAAAATCTTAAATTACATGTATTTATGTGTAAATGCTAACGTATAATGTGTGCCATTGCAGGAAAATGCTCCTGGTGATGATGGCATATCAGCACCTGGGATGATGGACCAAAGGTAACTGATTCCAGATAAGCAGGAGTACTATCAAATAGTCAAAAAAAATGCCATGTGCTTTTAAAAGTGTAAATATCCATGTGAACCTGCTCTTACCTGCATGTGTTCACAGGTCTGAGAACTTGGGAGTGGAGACTGTTAAAGTGTTCCTGTAGTAGTTGTTTGTAGGTACTGCTTTGTTTATTATGTAAATTAAATCAGTGACTTTTCCTCCACAATTAAAATAAAGGAAGAGAGATGAATGAAGGAATTCTCTAGTCTAAATTTGAAGATAAAAAGCAAAAGGTCACGAAAGATTATACTGAAGTAGGTAACAGGTAACTGCTATCTGTTAAGGTCAGGTGGACAGCACTTCAGGACATGTTTTAATGGCCCTGGTGGTCTTAGCTTGAAGGTTGGCCTAAATGATCTTAGAGGTCTTTTCCAACCAAAAAAACTCTACAATGTTATGTTTATAGAAACTCTCATTTGGCTCATTAAAAGTTGCCCGTTAGTAAATTGTTTAATAACTACTGTAATTTCCTGCTACAAAAATAAACTATTCTTTCTTGTTAGCTTTTAAGACACCTTAGACTAATGCAGAATTTTCAGAGAATTACTATAGGTTACAAAAGTACTGTGAAGGAAAAACTGTATCAGTCTACATTATTTTACATTGTCTTACAGTCACTTGGTTGCTGCATGTAAAAGCAGTAACAAAGATTAAGATTTAATCATTTGGGATTTTATATACGAAATATAAATTTATTAATTCTCATTTGTAGTGTCCTATGTGCTAGTTCTGTATATAGGAAATCTGCTCATGATCATACTTTGAAAGTAGTAATTAAATTTATTCATTTGATTCTGGTGAATGTTGAGCTTGGAAATAAAGAAAAGTGACTGTTCTGTTCTCTAAGAAATCTGTTCTGATATTAAGTAATTTTAAAATGCTTCAGCATTTACAAAATTCATTCTAACAATGTTTTTCAACTTTTTAGCTTGTCAGTGGTAATCGCAGAGTACGATAAACACTTGGAAGAAATGAGAGAACAGCTGCAGCTTTATGAGGTATGGATATTCCTAACATTTCAGACAGCATATTACTATTTTAGAGTGTTAATATCCAGGCCATTAGTTTTTGTCAGTGAAGTACAAATATGCCATGCTTGACAAACTCTCTGGGCTTCAGTCTGCCACAAATGGATGAACAAAAAGCTTTCTATCAAAAGGTTGGGAGCTTGTCCAAATTGCAAAGATGACTGTGTGTTTGGACAAGCAGTGTTGTGAAATTAAATGTGCATATTTTATTGCTTTATCTCCTGTGATTGCAGGTTTTTCCTAGGTGACATCCAGAGGAAGCAGCTGTTTGGCCATGCAGCGCAGCTCAGCCATGCAAGTGCAGATCCACCCAGCCTTCTTCATGCTTAATAGCTGTTCAGATTGAAATAGTTCTTTAAATGTTAATTATCATGGAGGCATGGGTGAATGGGCACTGTCGTCCTTTAGATCACAGCAAAATTAACCTTTTTAATTTTTCATACCAGCACCAAAAAGTAAAGGGTTATGTTTACTATCTGTGGCATACAGAAAGCAGTTGTCACTTGTGATCTCCATCCAGAAGTTATTATCAGGTTTTGGTTTAATGCACTTCATTTATTTCATCTGCCCATCATAAAGATTCTGTAAACACAGTCGTCAAGCTTGACCCATTTCAGAAGGCCATGTGGAAGCTGTATGGTTTCAATTAACAAAACAGACTCTTTGACTCATGTAACTGAAATTCCTCCTCAGTTCCTCAGCTCTTTTTCTCAAATGCTTACTGCATAAAAGATGAGAATTACCCACTAAAATAACTTAATTAAGAATCTGTTTGAGTTTCCAAAATTCCAAAAGGTAAGTTTAGTGCTGACAACAACTTCTGAATACTTAGATATAAGAGGACTTAACACCTATTAAATTTAAGTGGCATCCTGTGACTTTCCTTAACAAAGAAAAAAGTGACTTTCAATTATTGTATTATGCTGAATTGTCCATCTTGTACAGCATCAGTCAGAATTAAAATATGAAAGGTTTACCAAATCTTGCGTCACTAAATGAATGCTTTCTCCTGCATGTTCTTTTGTTAGGTACAAATGAGTGAGATGAGACTGAAATTTGAACAAGTTGCCAAGGAAAATGAAAGGTAAATAATTGCACTTCCCTGTTTCTACTGCTGCTTTTCTTTATTTCTAAACCTTTAAAAGCTCCTTTCTTTTTTTTTTTTTTACCCCCAGGTCATTTTGAAATCT
>VWYK01089150.1:1221-12176 GCA_013399775.1 Semnornis frantzii
CTACTACAATTTCTAAACAAAACATTCCATCAGTCCAACTTGAAACAGCCATGCTACAGCCAAGCCATATCCTTAGCTACAACTTCTATATAAAGTGTGTTCCATACTCTTTTAGAATTCTGTTAGACTCTGACTCTGACTGGAAGAATAAAATAAATGTAGGTGAGCTGTGCTGCTGAAGTCCATTTTGGTGCACTTTCTGGGGCAGACTGTTATGCTTTATACCTTAAGGCTCACAGATTTTGATTTGCACAGAACAGACCTACTGACCAGAAAACATCCTGTAATAGACTTCATTATATGGAGTCTTGGTAACACAATATACAGTCACTCTGTGCAGAAGAAGCTTTAGCAAATTGTGGTGAAGTAGCCCTGTGTTGGAAAAGACTGTTTCATGCAAATGTGTGTGAAAGTGAAATAACACTTGTTATTTCTGCTTCCTTTGACTTCTGGAATGTTTTGTTTAGAAATTGTAGTAGCGAGGTTATGTGGGATTGGTGAGAAACTGAACGTAAAAGGAACACTTACAAAAATCTGTCGTTTATCCTAGGAGAACCTCCAATTAAAAGACAACTACTGCTTGAGTTTAACAGAACAGAGAATAGTTGCAGATCTTTGAAAGCTTCAAAAAGCACCCCTGATGGTAATTTCAGTTATCTTGTGTTCTAAGTACTAATGTGATGTTGATTGTTATCTTTAGAATTCTTTAATTTCCAATAAAATAACATGTAATTGTTTTAGCTGCTTCTTTTATCAAAGTAGTCCTGGAAATTTAGGGAAACTACCATGGTAATGTCTCTGCCAACTTGAAATCACATCATTAATTGTATGCTTTATTATGTAGAATCTAAATATATTATGATGCACTGCTTCTGCAAGAACTCTGGTTTAATTTTCAGGTCAATAGGAATTTATTCAGGTTCTCACAGTCCTAAATCTCACAAACTCTAGTGTCAGCAGGAAGAATATATTATATTGATCTTTAATTTCTCCATTAAATACTGTACCTACAGGAAAACGAGATGGTACTAGTAATTTCATCATACAGTAGTTTGCAAAGAATATCCTCCTGGTATGTGTCTACAATACAGATGCTTTTAATATTTCCAGACAGTAATAAGGAGGCTTATGAAAGTGTAATCAAGGTTTGAATATTTGAGTTGATGCTTTATGTGAAGTTAGTTAGTGATAAGAATGTGATTTGGACGATGGCATTTGATGATGGGATAAGCTGATTTTTTGAGGAACTTGTTCATTCTAAGTACTGCATGCTGTTACTTAGATTTCAGTAGCAGGGTATATCAAATATATTGGTTTAACCAGTATATTGATTCCTGAATGCTACCCAAAACCTGTTCTAAGCATAAAACCTGTGATTTAAAGTTTTTAATGGAATTGGTAAGTTGCTACCAGAGAACAATTTCAAACCCTTCATACATAAATATTATTCTACCCTACAAGCAGGATCTGAACAGTGTTATTTGGTGGGACAACTGAAAACCATTCTAATCTCCAGCACAGTTTTACTTGTAGAACATGTGGCATCTTGTATATGTGACTTCTTATGTGCAACTTCCTCTTTGCAGCCTAAGGGCATAGCACAAATGAGTTTAAATTCCAGGCAGACATGATTTAGTTATGTTGATAATTCCAAGATAAGCATGTCCTTCAGTGACTGAAGGAGCAGTTTGTGCAACGTGCACTTTTCCATTGTAATTTCTTTTTTGTAAGTTGCTAAAGGAGTTATAAATTGAATGCGATCCTACCTGAAATTAACTATATGACATCTTGCAGGCTCACAAAATAGAAACTTTTAAGAGTTAAGTGTTGTGCACACATCCTTTAGAGCTGTCTGTAATTAATATGAAGATGTTTTATACAAAGATTGGATTGGTGTGGTGTGGTTTGGTTTTTACCCAAAAAAAAATCCCAACCAAACAACAACAAAACCTCACCAAAATCACAAGAAAAACTCAGAAAAAAATTAACAAAATCCAAAACAAAACCAAGAAACAACAAAATACCCAAAAATGAAAACAAGGGCCTGAAACACTGCTCCTACAATGACAGGTTGAGGGAACTGGGGTTGTTCAGCCTGGAAGAGAGAAGGCTCCAAGGACACCTTCCAGTACCTAAAGGGGTGCAAGAGGGATGGAGAAAGACTGTTTACAAAGGCCTGTAGTGATAGGATGAGGGGCAATGGCTTCAAACTAGAGAAGAGCAGATTTAGATTGGATGTTAGGAACAAGCACTTTACTATAGGGGGGGTGGAACACTGGAACAGGTTGCCAAGGGAGGTAGTCAAGGCCCCATACTTGGAGATACTCAAGGTGAGGCTTGACAGGGCTCTCAGATGTCCCTGCAGACTGCAGCTAGGTTGAACTAGATGACCTCTGGAGGTCCCTTCCAACCCAGACCATTCTATGATTATATTAAAAGATGCACCCAATAGTGTTTAAATCTACTCTGGAAACTTCTATGTATTTATAACAGTTATATAGAAAAAACTTGTGCTGTAATTATCTATCCATGTAATGTACTAATTCAATTTTTTTTGTCTAATTATCTTGCAGGCATTTTCAAAGACCGAAGAAAATTTATCTACCATGTTCCTTTAAAGCCCATAACTTGTCGGCCTTTTGGGTGAGAAGTTTATAATATGCTTAGAGTTCTTCTAATGCAGTCGCTTAAAACCTCATAAGTCCTTGTAACTTTGAAAAATACATATAGTAATAATTAAAGTGTTCATTTTCTTAAATGTCAGAACTGATATTTTCTCTTTTTATTGCTGCAGTGTTAAAAGTTTGTATTATAGAATCATAGAATGGTAAGGTTGGAAGGGGCCTCAATGATCATCTAGTTCCAACCCCCTGCCGTAGGCAAGGACATCTCCCACTAGTTCAGGTCACTCCAGGCCTCGTCCAGCCTGGTCTTGAACACCTCCAGGGAGGGAGCATCCACAACCTTCTTGGGCAACCTGTGCCAGTGTCTCGCCACCCTCACTGGAAAGAACTTCCTCCTAACATCCAGTCTAAATCTCCCCTCTGCCAGTTTAAACTCATTGCCCCTTGTCCTGTCATTGCAAGACCTTGTAAATAGTCCCTCCCCAACCTTCCTGTAGGCCCCCTTCAAGTACTGGAAGGCTACTCTAAGGTCTTCTCGAAGCCTTCTCTTCTCCAGGCTGAAGAGCCTTATAGAGCCTTGTAGCCTGTCCTCATAGGAAAGCTGCATTAAGAACATAAAAATCATGACAGATTTTCATGAAGGAGCTGAAACTTGTATGTTTAAATGTTTTCATCTCTGTAGGCCTACTACAGAAAGACAAGAAGTCAAGAATCCTACTCTTACTCTACCAGATCAAAACCTGAAAGGATTCAAATCTAAACCTGCCATTTTTCAGCACTGTGCACTAAGGCAGTCTTCAAATGATACTTCAGAGGTTTCTACTCCATGTAAGGCCTCAGCAAAAGAGGGTGAAGAAACAAGAAGTTTGTACAAATCCAGCAAAACTACGAAAACTTTCATTCCACCCTTCAAAACCAAGCTGACATTTTCGACAGGTGAACAAGGCACCAGCAAAAGATGTGACTCACCCATCATCAAAAATAGGACTGAAGAGACACAATTAAATCAGATCACAACGGAACAAAACACTGCTGAACCTCAGGACTGCCAGTCTTTCATCCTGCATGCAGCAGACACTGACCTAGAAAACGACAGTTTAGGTATTTTCAGATTTTGATCGCTTAACTAATGTGAATTGAACTTTTAAGGAGGTTGCAGATTTTTATTTTTTTTTAATAGAAAAAACTTTTTAAGTTTCTGATTTGTTTATTTTTCAGGAAAATTGGGAAATAGATACAGGTATTTTATATTGCACTTCTAATAAAGCATGTGCAAATGATCTCCAAAGTTAATTAAGAGTAAAAGAAATGTATTTTCACACAAAACTTCAGAAGTAAATGGCTCATGTTTCATTTGATACTTGTTTTTAAATACCTCTTGTGTAAAATATTCTAGGAACAGCCTTGCTGTACTTCATTTACAGAAACTTGTTTTCATTCTGTTTTCTCATTAAAAAGTAGACAACCATATTAATGGTTGACTGTGTCATTTTCAAACACACAGAATTTTAATGCTTCACATTTTTGACTTTGTTTACCATGTGGGCTTTTGCCTTCTAAGCTCTCTCGAATGTTCCAGTGTGTGCAATTTCTGTAACTATTACAATCAAATAGTCTGGATTTTTTTTTCAGAAGGACTAATTGTGTGTGTTTGAACAGGTGCATGAATGTTTTCAGCAACAGGTCCTGTATTTGCAGGTCAAAAATCTCACGATTACAGACTTGGTAGCCATCATCAACTAATTTATCTTCATTTGGACTTTTCTATGAAGAATTTAGTCTGAGAAAAATATGCAAATTTAAGCATAGTTCAGAGACTTAGTTATTTGAAATGGATATGTATTATTTAAATGCTTTCAGTAAACACTGCTTTTTAAAATGCATTAGTCTACATTTAGACTGCTGCAGTTTCTAAAATATCTACAGAAGGACTTAGAAAATGCACTTCTCTGAACCTGCTTTTATAATGTGACTGTATATCTTCAGTTCATACAGTCTGTTAAAAGTTTTTGATTGTTTTAGTTTGTTGTTTGTTTTTTCTTCTTTGCAGCTATGGTCAAGATGATGACTAATCTCCGCTGTGCCAGAGATTTGCAGGAAATGAGAATTAAAAAGAAATGCAGGCAAAATATCAACTCACAGCCAGGCAGTCTTTATATCATTAAAACATCTGCAAGAAATAGAATCTCTCTGAAAACTGCAGTAGAAAAGAAATCTCCTAGGTTTTATTCTGCAGAAGAGGTATATTGATGTTTTTAACTGTGTATCTTTCTGGGGATCTGTTTCTTAAGACAAGCAAACAAAAGCTCAATAGCTTTTGAATAGATAAGCCTTCCCTTCTGAGGGAGGTATTTACAGTAGCTTTTACGCTGTTTGCTACAGTTTTTAAGTACCTTTGCATATCCATAAATTTTTAGACTTACAAATAATAAGCATCATAAATGTCTCTGTAGTGTTATAATCAAAGAAGAGAAGCATCAAACAATTTAACAACCAGTTATAACTGCTGTTGACTTTTAACCCACATGGGTGGCTGTTTTAAGATAACAATTAAAATTTCAGCTTAGCTATCTAAGGATCTTGCTTTTGGTACAGTGAAGGTACCAAATCTATGGATTTCTTTTCAACGCTTCTAAAGCACGCTGTGATGCTGCTCTGCTAAAATAATTGCTGAGAATGCCTCTATATTCCTTGAATTATACATAAAATTACAAAGTCAGACAAAAGCTGTTCTCAACTTTAAGGAAATACTTTATTTAAACACTAGATATAAAAATTCCTAGCTGACTATTTACTGTATTGTCGTTATTTTGTCTTTTTCATCTGATTTTTTATAGCTTTACATGTACGGCGTTTCAAAACATTGCATAAAAGTTAACAGCACAAATGCAGAATCTTTCCAGTTTCTCATCAAAGACTTTGTCAGTAAGGAGTATTTATTAGCTGGAAATGGGATGCAGCTTGCTGATGGAGGATGGCTAATACCTACAGATGAGGGAAAAGCTGGAAAAAAGGAGTTTTACAGGTACTGTTACTTATGACCTTCCGAAAAGTATGCTATTTATTCTCTTATCCCCTAGAATAAATCCAACACAGTCAACCAATTCTCACTACTTTTTAACAATGCATTTCTAGTACACCTATGAGTGTAAATAAAAATCAGAAATTTAGAAAATTTCTGGGGATTCTTCAGCAGTGAAAATGGTGTAGAAAAATACTACTATTGCCTGTTAACTCAGCATGTTGTCATTTCGTTTAACTAGCAGAAACAGGGCAGGGTTGTGGAGTTTGTTTCTTTTTGTGGTTGTTTTTTCTTGTTCAAGTGGAAAAGTTCTGTTGGACTCTAGAGGAAATAAAGGTCGATTAAGGAGGTGCTTAAGCCTTATTTGGCAGGACAGGACTGAAAATGTGATNGTTTTGGTTTTTTTTTCAATGCAGATTTTAAAGATGATGTATTATTGGAAGGAAGCCAGTACTTTAGTAGTAAAACTCACAGATTCATTCAAGGTGGTTTTTTTGAGTGCACATGAGAACCAAAAAAAGAAAGAAATGAAAGGTGCAGAAACAATCCTTGCTCTTGCACTTGCCCTGGTCTCTCTCTCCCTCTGTTTGCAGATCATTTAAATAAGCTGGGAAAAAGTGTTTGTATGGAGTGCATCTTTCTTAAAGACTTTCATTAAAATTATGTTTTGTTTTACTTTAAGCATGTTCGTACATTATAACTTCACCAAGAGTGTGAAGAACAGAACAAGGAACAACCAGTGTATGGTCCTTCCAGTAAAAGTACTTCATAAAGTACTTAACCATTATTTTCTGATTTTTGCCATTACTTTGCGAAAGTCTTGTTCAAGTCAGTGTCACTGTTGGTACGCACTCACACAAACACTCAAGGCAGGGACTTGTATTCAAGTATTATTTGTAGTCAACCATGCATTGCCAACCTACATAGTATCACAATTCAAGTGGTTTGCAACCTTTGCTTCCCATTACCAAAGCCTGTATTGGAGGGGTAATTAACTACTGTGAGATTATATTTTTTTAAAATATTAATATAGTTTATTAATATTAAATATTCAGAACTTGCGGCACCCCGATCACCAATTTAACAATAATAGGTTCTTTGCATCACTCATTGAAACTTTATATACAGGCAATAACAGGATCTAGAAATAACTGGTAAATATATACATTAATTGAACTCGATTAAACTGGCAGAGAAGGCTTTGCAGTTAGTGTACCGCTTGCAGTCAGTACACCACTTGCTCACTAGATGGACGCAAGGAGCAACTTTCTGCTTAGGGCAGAAGGCAATTAATGATTACAAGAGGCTTTAAGTATTTACTCATAAAAATATTATATGACAGTACCCAAAGCTCATGGCGGGGTTGCTGTCAGTAGCCGTTAGAGGCTTTGGAGTTTCTCCAGGCTTCTGGGTGCTGGTGAGAGGAGGCAGACAAGCTCTGACGTGGTCCTGACTCTCTGTACAATCTGTGTTATCTCCAGGGCTTCTGTCTGGGCAGGAGGCTTCCAGGTGCAGGCAGTTGTCTTGCTGTGTGCAGTCTGGGCACGGATGGAGCAGATATAATAGTGGAGCACACGTATAATAGCACAACTTGTAATGGCAGAGCGCACGATGTGCTCCCTGCTCATCTCCCTTTATATCGATACAGCCGAGACTAATGGGCCTTTAGACACAGAATAGCCAATCAGAATGGCAGTTATCCAAGCTTGACCATATTAGGTGAAGCCATAGGCTTGCTTTACTGTTTTTAGGGCAGAGCAGGGGCCTTGCACAAGGCAACCATGTGTAGCTTGTTTGCCACAGGGATCAAAACAAGTCTGGGCAGGCCATAGTCCTCACACTCTGTGGCTCCAGATTCTTTTGTCTTATTTCCCACAGTCGCATCTCCCCAAAACAGAATGAGCGAGAGCAGAAAAACTTGCCTGGGAAAACCAGAATATGTACAATCCTATTTTGGCGTACTTAGGCCTACCACAACAAAGCCCAACAGAGATAGGTCTGTTCCAAGCACAGGGACTACTTATATTTGAAAGTGAGTTGGTAAAATTGGTGCCAGTGAGGCAGTATGGGAAAATTGAGTAGTATAAGATGTGTACTTCCACACTGCGGTTTGTACTTCTCACGAAAAAAAGATTGCTTTCTGTTCTTGATTGTGGGGTGTTTTTTTCCTAACTACAATAAGACAAAGCTAATCCTTGCTTAGTTCCATTTTGCGCACAGTGGCATCGCACAGACAACTGTGGGACATAGAGGCAAAGCATGCAGAACTTGACCTAAATCATTCCTCGTGCTGTTTTGCTGTTGGCAATACCATCCCCAATTCTGTGTTTGCCTCCAGCAGTTACATGAGTACTGAATGTTTTGGGGATAATCCTAAGTAGATGGAATGTGCCTACAAAGCACTCACGGTAAATGCATAAAAACTGTTCACCTGTGTGCCGTTATGGTGCAGAGTGTCTTGCCTGTGTAGTGTTCTGGAGCTGCATGCTGATTTTCTCACATGAAACTGCTCTTTCTAGGCTGACAAGCAATGTTGCTGCACAAATTGATAGGAAACAGGAGGCTCGAGATTGTCAAGCAGCAGTAGAGCTCTCAGTATAATGCATCCACCTCCAAATCAGTGTATTTTCAATCTGCTGCCTAGGCATGTTCCTGTGAGTGAGAAGTATTTGCACAAAACATCTTATAACTAGATGTGCCAAATATTGGCCATTTTAGGTAGTCCAGAGGTAGCTTGTGATCAGACCATCAGATACATGACTTTTTCCACATTTATTTTTTCAGAAACACAAGAGAGAAGTTACCAACATACTGCTGAATATATTGGAATAGCTTCTCTAGGTGGCAGTGTCAGTCTGACGCTGAATACTGGGTAGTCTCCCGAGCAAGTTGTAGCACTTGTCTTCAGTTCCTGTTACCTGTTTGGCATTTGTCATAAGTGGAAGCATATGGTTGAGATTAAATACCTACTGGTTGGTCAGCTGAATCAGTCTTTTTATCCTTGGATCTCCATCAACTAGAACATATATGCCTTTAGTCATCTCCATTTATGCTCTTAAGTTTGAAGTTAATTCTGTCTTTAATTCCTGAATTGCGCTGTCCTTCACAAAAGATTACAAAGTATCTCCTACGAAGTCTGAGACTGCTCTGCTCTCCTTTAATGTAGCCATAGCTAATTGGATGGTCATGCCTACTCCTTATCTTCCTATATATACAACTTCTTTGCTTTTAAATTGTTTCTTTTCCTCACCCAACTGCAATGGATTTCCTTAAAAACCTGAGACTTTCTCACAGTTAGAATGTGACTTTTTATTAGGACTTGTGTTCTAATCAGTCTAATGGCTCAGCTGTTTGAATCTCTGGTCTAATTTTCTCTTCCTCCTTTAATAAAATAGCCTTCCTAGTGACTATGAGACCTGGAAAAAATAGACATTTCCAATCCAAGTCCTGCATGTCATGGTAGTGCAGCTTTGACTCAATACAGAATGAAAGCACTCAATGGAGAGAAAAAAGTTCTTTGGCAGCAATTAAAAATTATTTGAAATGTGTTGTTCACATGTATGCTTAAAAAAAAAACAAACAAAAAAACCCACCAGAACACCCATACCACAACTCCAGAAACTGTGAAATAGAGGGAATTGGATTGCAAATGGAAAATTCCAGGATTGGACAAAAAGGAGAGCACAACTCTGTCCCTCTATGCTGTGTTCATAACAGCATGAAGCAGACAGAGCATAGCATGCCTCTGGAGCTACCGTTAGGGTCAAAAGTCTCCATTCCAAGAACAGATGGATGTATGCACATGCCTGCTGCTGGAGCATATGATGACAAAACTTCAGTATTCAGACAATAACCAGATCTCAGGGTATGGCATGTAACCTTTCTGTTTTCACTAATAAATGTTTGTTAGTGTTGCCGATGTGCATACACTGAATACAGTGCTAGGGAAAAATAAGCAAGTGAAAACTTACAGTGGATTTCAGGTTAATTTATTAACAATTTATCTCCAGAGCCCTTTGTGACACTCCTGGTGTGGATCCCAAGCTAATAACAGAGGCCTGGGTTTACAATCACTATAGGTGGATTGTATGGAAACTGGCAGCTATGGAAGTGTCTTTTCCACATGAATTTGCCAACAGATGTTTGACACCAGAAACAGTGCTGTTGCAGTTGAAATACAGGTATGTATACATAGCAATGTATTTGGAGTCATAGTTTGTGATAACTGTGCTTTTTACTTTGTAGTCTTAGAAAATAAGCACCTCTACCTTGCATTTACTGTTAATAAAAATGCTTATATTGTTAGATTTACATATACCAGTATTAAAAATATAGTGCATGTTACGCGCAGAAATTTAGATCGCATTTGCTTTGCTACAGTGGTATATGATCATGTGTATTGATGAAGCAGAGGTTTGCTGCAGGTTTTAAGGAAACCAATATGATGGATTTTGTTTGCTTTAAGAAAGCGCTATGAATTCTTTTATTTTTTTAGGTATGATTTGGAAGTTGATAAAAGTAAACGATCAGCAATCAAAAAAATAACAGAAAGAGATGACACGGCAGGTAAAACACTTGTGCTGTGTATCTCCAAAATCATATCGCTAAGCACCGCAGTACCTCATGGCAGTAGCAATGCAAATGTGGAAAGTAAAAAAGCAGCAGCAGTAATTGAAGTTACTGATGGCTGGTATGGGATTAGAGCTCTCCTGGATCCACCTCTCAGAGCCTTTTTACATAGAAGAAGGCTGACTGTTGGTCAGAAGATCATAGTGCATGGAGCAGAACTTGTTGGCCCTCAGAATGGATGTACACCCCTGGAAGCCCCAGATTCTCTTATGTTAAAGGTAAAACAAAGTATTAGTTCAGCTTGGCTGGATGTGATCAAGAGAAGTGATACACATACTGTTTAATTGAGCTGTGTTTTTGTAAACAAAGTTTCATCAGGGCTTTATAAACAAAGTTTTGTCCAAGTTTAATAACTAGATTTATGGCAGAAGGTAGCTGATAGGGTTGAAAGAGAAGTTTAGAGTGTAGAATGCTGCCAAGTTTTGGTGCATGTCTTGACAGTCCAACTCCTTAATTTGGTTAAGCACCAAGTTATGAAATAGTATTAATCCATCACAGACAATAGAGAAATTGGAGGAAGAATGGAGGGAAGAAGCCAAGCATGAGAGAATGGGCTTGGGGAGGAGGTCTTGATTAGTCTACTGGATGAGATTTCAACATAAAAATTATGCTCCCCTAGTATAAAGCAACAGCTTGTCTCTTAGATGCTCATTTCCCAGAGAATTTCAGCTTACATTATT
>VWYK01089156.1:646-14736 GCA_013399775.1 Semnornis frantzii
AGGTACAAGTTTTATCTTCCAGCTACCATTGTCTCTGCTTGTATTCACATACACACCACTAGACATTCAGCAGGGAACTTGCTAGTGTGTTTGGCAGGGAGCCAAGTTAGACCAGAACAGAAATTTGAAAATGCTCTGAACAACACCTACTGCCTAGAAGTAAAATACATCCTTACCCTAGCAAGTGTTAGTAATCTCTCATACAACATTAAGTGCTGATTACATAGATAAGTTGTGTTGAGTAGCATCTCAGCATGTACTCCTGAAGCTTCAAGTGAATTTTGTAAGGATGACAAAGTGTTCAGGGTTGCACACCACCTGCAAACTACTAAATGCAAAATATCTAATACAGAAGGGCAAGCAGAATGATCAATTTTTTATCCCATCAAAGAACTCAGTATTATGCCTGTTTCATTGATGGCAGCTCTCACCATCAAGAGGAGGCGTTGGAGAAATGACAATTCTTGGTGTGATGTCAAGATTCTGAGTAAGAGCCCTCTGAATTACACTGTCGGTAACTGGTGAGTCTATAGTATGAGATTCTAAACCCGTATGCACATAGAGTGTTTTAATTATTTTGGGTGTAGATTGTTTAGTTGTGTGGTTGGCTAGTTATTTTTTTTTTTTAACAGCCTAGACTTGTTCAGTTCACATTCTTTTCAGCTTCTGCTCGATAATTGTCTGTGTGTTTTACAGGAGCCAGGCAAATATAGTAGGTGACTCCATTGCCATTCTATGTGCTGCATTACTTACCCATACTTTATTGTGCAGAGCTGTTCAGGTTGTACCAGTGATCCAGCTCAGGTAGTGTTAATCAGTTAGTGGTCAGTTAAGTGCTCTGCTGGCAGTAATGGATTGTTCTGCTGCTGGCATTAGGCTGAGTGTCACAATCCTCTTGTACAGTGGTTATGTATGTCATAAACGGTGTTCATCAGCACAGTAGCTAATTGCAATTTCACAAATGAGACCATGACTACAGTCACAGAAGCCCATAGGTGCTTACCTTGCCTTAAAGTGGGTGTCAGGTGCTCAGTTGTAAGACATGCACATGGATAATCAGGACTTATGCTCAGTGACAAAACAGGAGAGATTTTACTTTGCATCCCTTCTGAGCCATTCCTTACCTCGTAGACAAAGTATTAATAACACCATACAGCTTTAGATCTCTGCTCTGGAGTAATCCAGCCTGCCTACACTGGATAAATCACACAGCAAGTGTGGTGGGGATTTTTCACATGTGTAACTAAAGGATTCTTAATGAATACATACAAGCCAAGTAGTGTGTAAGTATTTTCTTTATTGAAGAGTACATGAAATAGAAACCTGTTAACAAAACTTTCAGTAGTGGCACATTTTAATCTTCATTGTCCAAAGCTTTTGCCCCATGAAGTTGCTTGATTTGCAACGTTTTTTACAGCTTTCTCACCGGTTTCAGCAACTTTGTAGACTTCATCCAGAGCTTTAAAAACAGAAAAAAGGTAACTGTAGCACCACTGCAATACCTTCCCTTTTCCCATCAGCAGCAGGACAAGGAGCAAAGGAGCAAGGACTAATATGGGATTTCACTAATGAGATAGTTGAAATAAATAGAAATGTTACTCTACCTTTCTGACCAGCATCCTTAGCCTGTTCCACTGCTTGCTGCACAGTCTGTCCCACTGCGTTTGCTGCAATCAGGAGAAAAAGGTGTCAGCTGTGCAGTTTTTACCCTTCCCTAAACTCAGTAATCACAATTTAGAAGGGTTCCCTAAATATTTCTGGGCTAGAAGATAAAAAAATTATTGCATAAGGATGGGCACCTTGATCTAGTGGAGCAGATTGGGACTCTGGCTTCAATTCCTCGCATTATCTGTGTGGCTTGGTAGAGATGAAGTTTATGGATGTTACAGTGTCAGGAAACACTAGCCCTGGTGGGGAATTGAGTGCAGTGAGATCTTCCTTTTACTGAGCATGGCTGACAGCAGGCCTAGGTAGTTTCATGAAAGATTCACTCACTGCCTGCTTAAAGCCTGATGCTTGCAGTCTGAAGCAGCAAGCTGCAAAAGCAGCACAGCAAAATGTAGTGATTATTTTAATACTCGTAGCTAGAGGATGGTTTGTTATATAAGTGGCTGGATTAGTTTTAAAGTTACTGAAGTATTCAATAGAGGAAACAGATGAAGAGCAAGAGAAGATACTGTCTTGAAGTAGAGGAACTGCAGTCTAGAAAGTAATGATAAATATTGATGGTCAGCCTCCAGTAGATACGTTCGTGAAGTCTTGCTCACAGCAGTCAGAAAATTTTGGGGCAAACAGCCTTCAGTTGAACTTGTATTTGTTTTATTCCTTCTGGCTAAAAAAAAAAAATGCCTGTTAAGACATTGATGTTTTCCATGTGATGTCTGCACAACAGACGCTGAAGTGGGGGCTGGCTGAGCAAGCCAGCCTCGGTGTGAGCATTGTGTGAGGGAGAAGTGTGGAGGTAAGGATGGACATTTAAGTGGATTGGGAGCACCTAAAACTTCAAAAGTATCCAGGCTTGGATTGAATGGCTCTTCAGCAGTACTTCTTTGGTTAAGCGTCTTATAAGAACTGGCAGTGTATTTCACCTTGGGTTTGCAGGACATTTTCCATTGTGTAAAAGACATCATTATGATACATCATTTCTTGCTGCACTTTTCTTGCACAAATGATGTTCCCTGCTCATAAGCTGCAGGTAAGGAAAGTGCTTCCTGTAGCATATTAGATCACAGCTGAGTTAATGGGTCCTTTCAGGAACCATAGGGTAGATGCTAATTTTAGATACTTGCAAAGCTCAGTTGTGCCTCTCTGCACTTAGCAATGGCTCAAGGGGCTGCAGCTTCTGAGCACACGGAGGCACAAGAAGTAGTTCAGAAACAGGTAATTAAGAGTTGTAGATCCCCCCAGTTGGGCAGTCTTCAGGTTTTGGGTTTTTTCGATGGGTTTGTTTGGTTTTTGTTTGTTTGTTTTTTTTAATTTTTAAAAATAACCATTTAAATGAAAATAAAGGGAGATTTTTATTTAGAGGCTACCTCTATAAAATTTCCAGAAGTTGGTGTAGTACTGACTATGATGTGACATCAGCATTGAATGACGTGTGTTTACTACCTATCATCAAGCTGTATGCTGATAGCACAGAAGTGGCCAGACTGTGCCTGGAATCTCCCATTGTAGTTTCAGGATCTAAACTCCAACTAGAAGAGCCTTGCTAGGAAGATGCATGCAGGTTTCAGGCACAGAGCTTTAGGCTGCTGCTATCTGAAGAACTGTTTTAGCTTCAAGTGCTTGAGACAGAAGGGAAAGGGATGCTGCTACTATTTAAAAACTGTGCTGTTAAGAGTTTCTTGACTCCTAAACGCTTAGGAGGGTTTAAACACTTAGCTGAACTTTGAGGTTACCACAGCTCTTTCAAGGTGACCTCTAAAACATCCATATCAGTCTTCCAGCACAGCAAACAGATATTTTCCCAGCATTAATAAGAGTTAAGAATATATATAAAAAAAACCTCCATGAAATTTGCATTTTTAGGGATGCTGTACAGCAAAATAAACAGTAATTTGAAAGCAAAAATTGATGGTTACCCTCCAACTGCCCACATCCTGGTGTTTTTCTCTCATGCTTCAGCATAAAAAAAATAGTTGCTTTAAGCATAACCCCAAATTCTTTGGGAAAAGGGGCAGTAATTGTGGGATAGAGCATCTTTCAAATCCCAGCAAACTGAACCAATGAGAGACAGAAAATAAGTAGCAGGTTTTCCACTCACTTCATTGGGCAGATAACCTCCAAGTTCTACTGCACTTGAAGTCTCAGACAAATATCTAGTCTTGGGAGTTTACATTAATGTCATGTAAGGAAGTATGAAGCAGCCTCTGGTGCTCATGTGTTATATTAAGCATAAACATTTCAGGAATCACACCAGTGTAGATCTCCACCTTCACTAACAATGCTTGTTTAAGTGGCATTTCATTTAAGTTTGGGATCAATTCAGCAAGCCTCTCTGCAGGGCTAAGCTTAGTTCAGATTCCCTGAGCCCCAGCACTTGTCCTTTTGGTGGGATGAACAGCTGTGATAGTCGGGAGTGCAACGCTGACAGCAGAACAGAGCTGACTTAACCACATGTATTTGTGCAGCAGTGAGCAGATCAAAGACCTCAGAGCCTCAGGGAGTTAATCCACTACAGTACTACAAAACTGATATTTATCATGGCTGTTCATGCTAGGAAAGAGAGTCCTAAGTAAGCACCCTTCCTGCCCCTCAACTTTCTGCTCTCCTTTTTTCAGTGCGTCATCTGGATACCCGCACAGAAAAAGCCAGACAGAGAAGCCGTGGGAAACACGTAGCTAGTATTGGTTCTTCCTTTACTACAGTTAGAGAGTTCAAAGATTTTGGCCCATGGTGACCACACCCTTGAGGACGGCATCTATAGATTTCATGCCTAAGAAACAGATTTGCTCCTACATGGGAACAGGGCACATACTTTTAACAGCCACGGCACAGCAGGAAGGAGGGAAAGAAGCAACATATATTTACCTGCCACTTGTGCAGCACTTTCAGCTTGTTGCGTGGCTTCCTCGACAAGCTTCTTCCCAATCCCAAGCATGGCTGTGTTCAGTCCTCTCTTCCCACAGAGGATGGGTGAGTGAATCCCTAAATTTGGTTCTGTTACAATGTTTGGCGAATTGAAGCTTTTTATAGACAATGCAGGACTCCTCCCAGTAGTTAGAGGGCAAATGCAAACTGGAGCAGGGAGAAGCCATGAGCCCTTGTCAGGTGATTAATATACATGGCATAAAAGGGTGAAGAGACATTAGTGTTTATTATGTTTTCCTCCCCAGAGAGAAGGCGTGGATTAATCAGCAGAAGTTTTCCATAGTCCAGGAACGAAAGCTTTGTTTTTCTATATTGAGGAGTTGGTAAACAGCACGCATGCCACAGCTGTCCGGACCAAAGGCTCCCGAGCCAGTGCCACAGGGGAGACAGAGGCATACACAGCCTATTGTGAACTGGGCAGAAAAACATTGCCTTGCAAAGCACCCAGCTGGAGAATTGCTTAAATCAACTTCGGCGTTTCAAAACCTTACATAGAAAAGTATCCAGTTTCAGATTACGCTTGCCCACGCTTTTTTTTCCTCCCCAGTGGGACTTAAAATTCATGGTTATAAAAAGAAATGGGAGGAGCTAACCTTGCCTTTTAAAGTATCTGATGAAATCTTTGTTGTGTCAGACAAAGCTAATAACTTCATCATGTGTCATAATTAATATTTTAACTTTGTTTCCAATGTCTGTATCAAGAGTGAAGAGAAAAGTTTTGCATCCTTCCCATCTGTCCCCACGCAAACAGTTGCAGGACCCGACACAGCTTCCAGGGCCTTGGGTATCAGGCAAGAGCCGGTGGAGTAGAGCCCTGCAGCCTCTGGGTGCCTGTACTAGGTGCTAGGGAGCACTAAGCTGCAGCACCAAGCTCACACCACTTGCCTCGAGCAACAAAAAGCTGAGCTGCCACGGTTTCCTGAGATGCTGGGGTGGGACCACACACACCACAGCAGGAGGCAGGCTGCCAAGCATGCCATTCTCACTATCCAGGCTTCTCAAAAGACACCTGTATGCCACCCAGCCAACCAAGCAGCTCTCACCCCAAACTACCAGGCTTGGTTTTCCCTCCCAGGATCGCCTGCTTTCTAGCAGAAACACTTTCACATCCTTTCACTCGGTGGAGAAGAGCTTGATCAAATGGTTCCTGAAAGGGGATGGGGGGAAAGAGAAGGGTGTGTCGAAACAAAGGGTTTATTCATCAAACCTGTCTTCTGCCTACAGCTGCCACCACAGCAGTCTCTAGGAAGATAGGAATGCCTCTCCATCCCAGGCATACCACTTTGTGAACAACAGTTGCTCTGCCACGTCCCTTTCAGCAAAAGTTCTGTTTTCTTTTCAACCATTGCAGTTTCTTACTGACCACAAAGTTCTACTTTATGTCAATTAAATACAACGTGGAGGATTTTGTGGGAGTGGGGAAAGGCTTCTTTGCATCATTTTATCTTCTGACAGCAGAGAAAATACTGCTCACCATTGCAAGGAAATAAAATTGTACCAGAACATGCTCACAAAAAACAGAAAGAAAGGTAACAACTTCAGTTTTAAATTAAAGTCTTCCTAGGCACCAAGTCAAGGAGCATTGACAAAGTTCAGAATTGACCTCTGATGCAGGAGAAAAAAACCCAAACCAAAATACTTCAGATAACTCAGAGCAGCACATGGAAATTCATTGCACAGCAACCAAGTAGCAAAATGTACCCATTGTTCCTTGTAACATCCGCAGTTACCCATGGCTGGCCTTGCTTGCAGGAAACAGCAATTTCCTAGTCCTGCGCTGCTGCTGCTCCAGTTACTGACAGGGAGAGACATGTGAAGACAGCAAGACTAAAGAGTCAGCGATAGGCTTGGAATTGGGAGAGGTGACTATTTACACTGTCACAACGTACTAGTAATGCCTGTCCTCACCCAATCCTAATCACAAAATGAAGAATGGTTCCTTCTTTCCTGCACGCCAGTACTGCAGATACAACTCTCTTAAAAAAAAAAAAAAAAAACAAAAAAAACCAACAACACAACCAAAAACACACCATCACCACTTGCTTATGAGCAGCTTCCACAAGAGCAGATTGGTACAGCCCCAGCACTGATATCTTGACTTCCCAATAAACATTACTTAAGAAATAAAATTACAGAAACAGTTCTAATTATATTGCACCAATGCACTGCAGGTATACATCAAATTGTGACACAGAGAAGAGTACATGCCATTGCAATGCTCCTTGCAAACAGGTGAAGGTAATGATTGCCTCACGGGAATGAAAACACACAGCATCAAAACGCACCACAATTTTCAAATATAAAAAAGACCTTTTTTTTTTTTTTTAATTGCTACATATAGACTAAAATCACAGAAGGCCAGTGAAGACAGGTAGTTCTCTGCAGGCATTTTCATCATATACATTAAAACTGACATTGCAGTGCAGTCATGGCTGCTGACATCCATCATTGCAGTACATGGACTGTTGCAGCAGCACCTGCCTCAGTAGCCACAGTTCCTAAATTCACTTAAGCACAGGCAGTGCAGGTGCCTAGCACTGCCTTGGTCCAAAACGCCAGCTGCTCCTCTGTGTCATTGCCACTACTTCTTTTCTCCTTGGCTCCCTTGGTTACCCCAGTAGACCAACACATTGAATTGAGCTTTGCTTGTTAGTGCAAATTAGAGGAGGACAACAGCAGGCTCTCAGCTCCTGATGCCTCCACAGGGCTCATCTCACAGCCCAAAACCCAGGATTGCTGCTCAGAGCAAGCAATGCCAGGGCATCTTGCCAGGACCATATCTTAAATCTCTCAAAGCAGAATCACATATGCTCCCTAAGCTCAGCCATCAACTAGCACAAATGAACACACCAAATTTGAGAGAAGACACAAAACTCAGTGACCTTTGCCATGGATGTAAGCTGTACACCATGCTCACACCCAAGTCTGGCCAAACCCTACCACCTGTCAGCACCCACCACTAGGAGCTGTCTCAGTCCCTCACACAGGGTTGCATTACACCACCTGCTGCGGTACCAGATGGGGGGCTAGAAACCACATCACAGCAATCAGATTACCAACGTGGTGTGCCACCCCTGCCACCCCACCCCCTCTCAAAGCACACAGCCCCCTTGTACACCCCATTCCTACCTGTCCACGACATTTGCAGTCAGGAGCTTTCCTGAGGGCCCCTCATGCAGCCCATTTATAGCCTGAGTACAGGTGAGCAGCCCTAGCCCAGGTTCAGCCAATTTTAGGGAAAAGCCCCTCTGCCTCAGGCCTTCCTACAGCCCTTATTTACCAAACCTTGCAGGGTTTCAACTGAAGAGGAAATTATGCAATCAATGGGAGATGAATATAAAATGTGAGAGGAAGGTCATCTTTGTCCAGTGGGCAGCAAATTCTGGCTAATCCTCTGCTGTCATAGGTTCTGGGAGCAGACAGTGCTGGCACCTCCAAAAAGGAGCTAGACAACTTCACAGACAATAGATCTGTTCATAATTGGAGACTCCAGGGAGCAGCCAGTAACCTCTCCAACGTTGTTAACCCAGCAGTTGTGGTTGCTTGGGTGTATGAGGGAAGCCTGTAGAGTGTGGCCTGGCTTGCTGAGGCTCCAGAAGTCACCTGTCATGTTGCTGCTTGCTGCTGCTCTTTTGGAAGAAGAGAAGCTGAGGAGAGTTGTCTGATATGTTTTCAGATGATGGTGAAATGGCATAACACAAGCAAAGCACACAGCCTTCACAGCAGTCTCACCCTCAGCGTGTGCCTGTGTGACACAGAGAGCAGTATCAAGCCCCAGCACCACCTTGCCTGTGGCTCCTTCCTGGCATCCACCAGGCTCCCATAGCAGCCATCTGTGTCCTGTCTGTGTCCCAGCCTTGTCCCACCACTCAAACTGGGTGTGCAGCTACGGCTGCTCCTGTTCAGGCTGCTGCAGGAGTCCCCAGCTCTGCCAGCCCTATGGGGCCAGGCCTGGAGGACCAAATTGGGCTGGCAGGGTCTGGGTCAGGGACATAAACCATGTCACAGGAAGAGGGGACAATCTAAATGACTTCCATGTGACAGGAGACTATAGCTGCAAAGATAGGTTTCAGAAAGCTCGGGTCCTCAATAACCTTTAGACAAAACATTTACCTGAGGTGGAGAGTCATGTTTTCCTGGGAGAAGGGAGGAGTTGAAGGCAAGTTTCAAACAACCTAGTAAAGTCCGTGCCCTTGTGCCCCTGTCCTGCTGAGCTGTGAAGGGAAGATGAGGCAGTTTCTTCCCCCTCAAGCCATCTCATCTAGATGGTCTCTGCAGTGTTGCAGTGGGGCACAGGGCAGCCCATCATGCCCAGGCTAGCATGTGAATGCCTTTTGCTCAGCATTTCTTGTCTCAAGCAGCTGGAGGCACACCCAGAAGCAAATTTCAGGAAATTTGAGAACTCAGATGTTGGATAACTTTCACATGCCTAGGCCTGATGGCACATGAGCTGGTAGGACCTTTAAGGATGCCTATTTTGCTTTTACGCAACATCTGGAGCCTCAAGGTGGGATGGGCAGGCACAGCCCTGGGTTGGGACATGACTCCTTGTGTGATGCATGAGGGAGAGAGAGTCACAAATACTTTAAGGCCAAAGAGTACTGTGACTAAGGCAGTGACCTTTTGTGCAGAGCAAAGCATTGAAGTTTAGACCTAGAAATGCTTGCCAGCAAGTGACTCAGACTCATGGGTGCCTATGGCACAGCACTCACCCTTGGGACAAAGATGTGAAATACTCTGATCAGGCTCCTGGGATCAATTCTGAAGCAGTAAGGGTATCCCTGCACTGGTGACCAGGACTCAGGAGCTGCCTCTGAGTGCTCCATGGCTGGAGAAGGGCACTTCTCTTCTCTTGATGCAGTGCATGACCTCCAGTTGTCCCTCCAGCCAGGTAATCCAGTCCCTACCCTGCCAGCGCTGCCAACACTGAGACAGACAACAGTCAGTGTCGTCACACCAAAGATTTCACCTGTGACTGGAATAAGGGGGCATAAGAACTGGACACCAGGATTCGGGCTTGTGTTCTCCATGCACAAAGCAGCAGAAATAACATCAGTCATGTAGGAGGATAACAGGTTTTACTGGCAAAACCTCTACAATTGTTTGGTTGTTGTTGAGTTTTTTTTGTTTGTTTGTTTATTGGTTTTACTGTGGGGGGTTTTGGGTTTTGTTTTGTTTTGTTTTTTTTCCATGCAATATGAATTGTGAACTAAGAAGTGCTTTTCAGGAAAAATAGGTATGATGGAGAGTGGCATATAGACCACTCTGACCCACAAACAAAGCACTGGTGTCTGAAATGCAAGCCTAAGAAGCTCATTCTCTGAAGATTTCACTGTCAGGGAGGTAACTATGGAAAGCACTAAATAATTAAGTACTATTGACAGTTGCCCAGTAACTGAGAGTGGAATAGTCTAATGCTTTTTCTGTGAGCTTGTACCTGGGTAAATATTTAGGCTTTTAAAGCTTCAAGTGACAGTGGACATTGCATAGGGACACTGTGCAAAGCCATGGACTATGTTTACTCACAGATGGTCTATTACTTATAGGGCCCTCTAAAGGCTTTTCAGTCCATGCAGTCCTCAAGGAAACTGTAGACAAGGGTAGTCCTTGTGTTCAGCATTGAGTCAGTCTCTCCTTGGACTACATTTGCAAAGATTGGCTTCCAAGAAACCCTGGTCAACCACAGCTCTTGCTCAACAGGTGCAAGACATTGGTATCTCAAACTGGCCTGGATTGCCCTGTTTTATTACAGCCAGATGCTTTTGGTCATGCCTTGGTTTTCTTTTGTGAGGCCCAGATTTTATTGTAATCAGGCCAGTAAAACTTCAAACCAGGAGGGGAAAAAAATAAAATAAAGGAAATATTGCCTAGCAATTAGAAACACCCAGAGGGCAAGGTAAGAGCACTTACTGTGGTAAGTGGGTATTAGTGCCTTCTGTTGACAGAGACAGCAGTAAGTGGGCAACCTGTGTGGCAGCTGCAGCCTCCCATTGCCCAGTGAGCAGCAATCTAAAATAAACATTTCCACCTTCTGGGCAGGAAGATTGCCCACTTGCCTCTCTTGTGCTGGCTCCATCATGGAGAACCACTCACCACCTCTATGAGCACATGGCCACTGTGCAAGGCGTCCAGACCTGCCTCCAAACCCCATGCAGAAAGTACTGCTCAGGCCTGGTTAAAGAGGTGAGCTGAGCATCCCACAGTGCTGTCTCTCACTTTGGGGCTACCAGTTGGTTTTAGCAGTCGTGCTGCATGTGTGCCCTGGGATAGTGTCCAATTCATGTTCCTGGGAGATTCAGTTGGAGATGTGTTGTGAATAACAACAAATTCAGATTGGTAACAGAGATGTGAGAGAAAGAGCAAGGAGGGTAGACCCCACAACTCCCATTCACTTGCAGAGACCACAGGGCTCCTCTACATTGCCAGGCTGCTGGTTCCTATATGTCTGTCACTACTCACCTCCCATATCTGGCTCACTGACCTCACTGAGCTTTGTATCAAAGAACAACAGAGATCTGCAAGACGTGGTGTGAACTTTGCCTGAAAGTGCAGTAAAATGATGAGAGCACATAATAACATGATATATTTCTGTGCTGGAAGTCTTACAATACCCTTTATTTATCTTAGTGCAAAAATACTGCAGGTGGGAACAAATGAGCAACTGACAAGTTCAACTTAACTTTTGATTACAGGAAGGAAACTCAGTTTCATCACATGAATGTTCTGGTGTCCTGCAGTATGAACATTTTCTCTGGTTTTGTAAATACACTTAGCAAATATGGCAATAATCATTGTACTGTTGTAAGAGTAGGGCAATAACATTGCTAAAGCCTTAAGAGCCATTTTGAAGATTGTCCACAGATGTTACAAGATGAGCTGAAAGCTTTATTTTTCCACAACGAAAGATAGTGCCCTTTGCCTTAAAACTTTCTGTTTGGAGAGACAGAAATTACCCAGATCTCAAACAACTTTACAAAGGAGTAGGGTGCAGACCAAAGAGAGATTTCTACATGCAGTAATGTTTGTTTAAATTAACCTCATTTCTTAAACCCACACTTTTTCCCAAAGCCAGACATCACTTCTGCAGCTTGTCCGGTTGCTTTTTCTACCCCTTCTTGTGCTGCCTTGGAAGCCTTGTCAATAGCTGCAAGAGAGGGAAAAAGATAAGCAAAAAGCTTGAAAAATGCAACATGGTTAATTATTTATGATGGAAGGGGAAGGTGTGAAAAATATTACTTACAAAAATACAGAAATATATATATATTTTTTTTTTTTTTTTAAGAGTTCTCCACAGGTAATTATACTTGAGTTTGGCAGGGTATATGTAGGATGGGCTGCAAAATATGATGGTTCACTTGGAAGATTTGGGTGCTGAACTGAACGATGGGACAAAGATGGAACAGATCAGTTTTGGTCTAAGTGTAGCCTGGCTAATGGAGGAGGTTGCTTTGGACTAAGAAGTGCAGTCAATACTAAGAAGCTTGGGGAAGAAAACCTGACAGGAAATGCGAGGGATGCTTTCTCCTTTATTCCCTTCTCTGTTGTGTATGTGAGGGACTGCCAATGAGGGTTTTGCTCAGTCGTGAGCTGCAGGCACAGAGCCACTCCTTTGCAGGGGCCAGTGTCACCTGGGGTGGGAAACCTTACAGCAAGTTCTCACCAGCAGGGAGGACACCCTCACGAAAGTGGCACAGCTGTGCTTTGTCAGTGTTGCTGCCTCCCTACCTAACATCAACAAGTGCCCAAGTCCTGCCTTCTCATCACATCATGGAGATGTAAAGGATATTTGCTCTAAGGAGATATTGCCAATGCATTTTGCCTTCATCAAACATTTTAGGCCCTGAAGTTGCTAATTCTTCCTTCATTCTTAGAAAATTACTAAAGTGAGTATTTAGCTAAATTTTTACTCTAATTTGTTCCCATTTCCCAGAAATGACACTTCTCCGATGGCACTATTCCAGCCGTGGGATCAAAGCTGTTGCCTCAGAAGGCACTGAGGACCAGCATGGGGCTGGAACTGGATGGACCCTGGCCCTCTGGACTGGGGAAGGAAGATGTATTACAGAGTTGCTTAATTCTCACAAAAGAAGATAGGTTTATCTGCACTGTTCCCACAGGTTTTCTATAGAGAAACCAAAACCTGGGTGTCATGAATGGGACTTGGTGGCCAGAGGGGACTCAGCTATCACAGTTATATCTGCCAGTAAACACGTGAAGTTATGAAGGAACAGATCCTGAAATGCCATCCCATGAGACTTGTAAGGCAAAAACCTGTTACTGAAATTGAGGGCTTCCAGGCTGAGAATGTCCATGGGACAGAGGGGAATGAGCAGTGCCACTTGCTGACCCATGTTGAGCTGCTCCATCACTTCATGATTTGGATGACATTGCTCCTACCTTTCTGGCTTGCATCTGTAATCTGGTTGACTGCATCTTGAGTAGCCTTTCCCAATGTGTTTGCTGTAATTAAGGACAAAAAAAATAATTTCCAGATGTTCTTATCTATGTTTGTAGGAATTCCCAAAGTCAACAGGCTTTTCTGTGTGTCCACAGAAGGTTATGCCCCTGGCACAAGATGGTGGGGAGCAGGCTGATGCTGTGTGCTTTGTTCATAGGCACCGTGGGAACTGTGTGTTGGCAGAGCAGCTTGCTATGAGATTAGATTTCACCTAGCACCTACAGTCAGATGAGCAAATCGATGGCAGATAAGATAAAACAAAAATGAGATAAAGAAGCAGTGAATTTGGATAACATTCACCTGAAAGTTGCTTATTTTACACAATCCCTGCTTTTATTGATTTTTCCATCTTGTTCTGACTGGAAAAGTTTGGCCATCTCACAAACAGGCCATTTGGAAGCAGTGACTTTTCCAGAATGGAAACAAATGCATTAAACAGAGCAGGACAGGAAAAGGGAGATTTTACAAAGAAAATATAAATGGAAGAAGAGGAGAAGCAGAATCTAGAAATGTTACAGATGAACTCCAGAACACAAAACACTGAAAAAGTAAGACACCATGAAATTGTAAGAGACCAATAGTTTATGAAGCAGCAATAGTCCTCCAGTCACTTTTTCTAGAATAGGTGACCCCTCAGTAGCATAAACATATTCAGGATGCAGCAAAAGGACAATTTTGTTTTTCAAAAGGCACAGTGCCACGTCTTTGGGTCTACTACACGTCTGTTCCTAGATGTACGGAGACTTACTGTAACTCTGAAGAAATATGTGAGGTTGCTCACATATTTCAGCTATATAACAAAGCGTTTGGGGGATCAGAAACCAGGACTGATACGAATTATAGCCTTCAAGGAATGAGATGCACACAAACACTTGAAGGAGTGTACTATAAAATGTTAACATATAGTGCACATATTTATATTTTCCATTTAGAAGAAAATATTTTATACCTTACATTGAAAAATTGGTTTCCAGTGCAAGGTGCTAATAGAGTGCTTGGTCCTACAACAGAGGAAGAGCTGTGACAGAGATGTGTGGATTTT
>VWYK01089176.1:0-11495 GCA_013399775.1 Semnornis frantzii
CCCTGACATCCTGTGAGCCTGATACAGATGAAGTACCAAGTTTCCCAAGAGAAGTAAATAAGAAAACCATTTTAGCAGGATGAGTTTTTCTGAAGAGCCAATAAAACTCCAGTTCAGAAGCTTCTCTTAAATGCTGATCCACACATTTCCTGTCGCCGGTTGTCGGGCAGCTGCCGACTCATCACAGTGACTGACATCTTTTTCCTTTCCCCATATACTTCTGACTTCAAAAAATGCTTATTTGGTGCATCACTAGCACTTTTCAATACACTGGCTACTGTGCCCTGCAGACCTCTGAGTGGAATTAGACTCTCCTGGCCCACGGAGGCAGATTCTTCAAGTATTACTTCTTCCAGAACAGTAGTGAGGTGGATGCTGCAAAGCACAGACCCCACTGAACTTTTCACATTTACAGCTCTTTTCCCTCTTACTTCTAGATATGGCACCAAGTCATAATAAATAGTAGTGCTTAATGCTGTAGTAGGAATAGCTCTCCAAAACTCTCCATTCAGCTAGCCCTCTCTCTTTTTCCTTTCCTCTCAGGAAGGAATTTGTGTTCTTCTGAGGAACACTTCTGATATGTCCTTCAAGTTTTCTTCTTCATGACACTCATGATAGTGGAGCTTGTCTCTATTGATGGCCATGACTGCATCTGTATGTTAGTGACATATTACTTAGAGGTTGTTGGCATATGTGGCTGACTTTTGCTACTGGAAGTTTCATACCAAAAGCCATATGGGAAATATCTCTGTGATTACTGGGAAAGAGGTTAAAGCCATCAGCGTAATTTCGTTGTCTCCATTGAGGGCTTCACAGATTTTAAATGACCTTTTTTGTTGTGTCTCACTTATCTACAGAGCTAGAAATATGCAAATGGGGCAGCTGTTGCCAGTCTCATGTACTCAGAGGCATCCGGATCCAATTAGATTGTCTCTGATGGATTCGTGTTTGCAATATATTTTTGGTGCCAGTTTTGTATTTGAAAAAGAAAAAAAAAAATCATTCCTACTCTTTCTAATCCTCCTTCTCATTTCTAATCCTCCTTCTCATTTCATAGAATCATAGAATGGTAAGGTTGGAAGGGACCTCCAGGATCATCTAGTTCCAACTCCCGGCCATAGGCAGGGGAACCTCTCACCAGCACAGGTCACTCAAGGCCTCATCCAACCTGACCTTGAACCCCTCCAGGGAGGGAGCAGCCACAACCTCCCTGGGCAACCTGTGCCAGTGTCTCACCACCCTCACTGCAAACAACTTCCTCCTAACATCCAGTTTCAATCTCCCCTCTGCCAGTTCAAACCCACTGCCCCTTGCCCTGTCATTGCAAGACCTTGTCAAAAGTCCCTCCCCAGGGACTATTTCACCTGATGATCATAAATACAAAGATAAAAGCACAATAGATCAATGCTATCGGTGAAACAAAGGATGCAGTTGCACATTTAACTTCTTCCAAACTATTGCAGAGTCACCACTTTAGTAACAGCAAAGCCATTCCAAGGGACATTTTCACTCTCCATGTGTTAAGGAGGGAAGTTACTAAAATGTTCTCCATTTGATTTTATGCCCTCTCTTTACAAGCAGTGAAGAGTTTTAAATCAGGTGTTTTGAGCACAAGCAGAACAGAATTTGTCTCACTCCATGTTCATGTTCAGTGGAACAGGTTGCCCAGGGAGGTGGTGGAAGCCCCATCCCTGGAGGACTTTCAGGCCAGGCTGGATGGGGCTCTGAGCAACCTGATCTAGTGGGAGGTGTCCCTGCCCATGGCAGGGGGATTGGAACTAGATGATCCTTGAGGTCCCTGCCAGCCCTGCCAATTGTATGGTTCTATGTAGAGCACTTAACACAAAGGTTTCCAGTGCTGAGGGCTCTGCTTTCTGGCAAAACACAGATATTTATGCACATCAAATCTCTTTAGCAGTGACATATTCAGGCCTATGTTCCAGTTTTCAATCACACAGAATCACAAAATTGTCTTCATTGGAAAGGGCCTCTAGGATGGAGTCCAACCACTGACATTTTCACAACCAGTAGGCTCTAAGCACCTACTCTTACACAGGACTCCAGACAAGTGTGATGCCTAACTCTGAGTCAGTCACCAAAGCTTACTGAAGTGGGGAGCTCAGACCTGAGACCTAAAAGCTTTGCAACATTAACAACTATCACCTGAATCATCATAACACTCAATGTGCATGCTCCTAGCTCTACCTTAAATCCAACACAACAGTACTCAGCTTGGACTTGTCTTTGAGTTCTAATACAAACCCCACTATCTTGCAATTGCAGTTTACTAAGAACATACACATCAGCTGTGCCTGTTGAGCAGATGATTTTTATGACTTCTGATCACTAAAGCACACAGGATCAGGACCAGCTCCTTAGGACTCAACACACAGCCTGTAGGTAACAGTTGGAGCTTTGCTATTAGCTTACATTGGACCTAACTGATTAACCATAAAATTAACATGACAGATTTTCAGAGGAAAATATTTCTGCTGTCTTGTTCTTTTGTTACATCAAAAGCCCACAAGCTGGGTTTAGCAACACAAGTGTGATGGCTATTGTCTCCCAACCTTTCAACCCCTCAAAATCAGTCTGAATCTGAATCTGAATCAGAGTCAGAATCAATCAGACTTGAAAAGACCTTCAAGATCATTGAGTCCAACCTATCACCTAACACTTTCTAATTAATTAAACCATGGCACTAAGTGCCTCCAGGGAAGTGGATGAGGCCTTCAGGGATGGTGACTCCACCACCTCCCCAGGCAGCCCATTCCAATGCCAATCACTCTTGCTGTGAAAAACTTCTTCCTAACATCCAGCCTGAACCTGCCCTGGCACAGCTTGAGGCTGTGTCCTCTTGCTCTGTCCCTGGGTGCCTGGTAGAAGAGCCCAACCCCACCTGGCTNGCTGAGATGCCACTGGCCTTCTTGGCCACCTGGGCACACTGTTGGCTCATGTTCAGTCCCCTGTTGACCATCACCCCCAGGTCCCTCTGTGCCTGGCTGCTCTCCAACCACTCTGTCCCCAGTCTGTAGCACTGCTTGAGGTTGTTGTAGCCAAAGTGCAGTATCTGGCACTTGGACTTGTTAAAGCTCATGGCATTGGACTGTACACATTTACCCAGCCTGTCCAGGTCCCTCTGCAGAGCTCTCCTGCCCTCTAGCAGATCAACACTTACTCCCAACTTGGTGTCATCTGCAAACTTACTGAGAACAAAGAGTGACATGCAAGTGACTCACAAATTGCACCAGAATCAGATCTTAACATGCAGAGATTCCTGCTGTTCATTGCCTTGCTGCATGCTGTGTCTTTAGCATTCAGACAGCACAGGGACAGGTGCTCTTTCCTATAAGTCTGTTCTCTAAGATATCACTCTTGCATGCTAGGAAAGGGAATGTTCAAAAGCTTTTGAGAAGGCTTAAGACCTACATGGAAACATTCTCCTGGTGCTGTTGGTGAATCTAAAGAGTTCTCCCACAGCTGCAGGTACTGAAGGTAAAAGTGTATCTAATCAGTAAAGCAGCCAGATATGTCTATTAAAGTAACTTTTTGCTGAACTCAGCATGAATGAAGTAGTCACCTGTGCTGAGAGCATTTCTTTGGTCTCTTTGAGAGAGGGGCAGGTGGCAGAACTACTTTTCAGTCAAAGTGCTGAGCAATTTAACTGTTCCTCTCTCTTTTTGTTGTTGTGGTAAGTAGTTAACCCTCTGCTTTAGTAACCAATGCATACAGTCAAATCCTGGTGCTTTTCTCAGTTGTGTTCTTTGTTAACCTGTATTATCTAAAAGGAAGGGGGGGAAAAAATGACAGCACTTCACCCTGGTTTATCAGAGCACATAAACTGCATTGGAAATGTTCCAGCAAGAAATTGTAGTCATGTTGTTTGCTGTATGATGGATTAATCAAACAAAAAAAGAAATTCCCTTTGAAGGCATTAACCTTTGCAAAATCTTGCAGATGGCTGAAATGACAATTGGCATGGAAATGGACAATGCAAAAAATATCCAGAGTCTTCTGGAGCATGAAAGCTCTGGATGCTGGTTTCACAGCAGGTGAGTTGACATAGTCAGCGAAAGGTCAAGCTGCAGCAAATAGCAAATACCTGAAGCACATGTTGTGAATGGGCTCCCTGTGGCCACCTGCCACCACCTCTGCTCTCTAGGCAGTCTCACTACTGAGAACCATGTGAATTACAAGACTCCTGTTGCCCTGCTCCCCTCCTGTCCTCTCCTCTCTCATTATTTTCTTCTGCCCCTCAGGACTGTGAACACGATGCAGTGCCTTCATGACATTTCTACTCCTCACTCCTTAAATATGCTTAGGCAACAATAAACAAATCCACTGGAAGGGTGATGACCTGGGTCTTAAAACCAAATCATCAACTCGAGGTCATAGAATCATACAATCAGAATGGTTTGAGTTGGAAGGGACCTCTAAAGGTCATCCAGTCCAACCTCCCCTGCAGTAAGCAGGGACAATCCTCAGCTGCATCTGGTTGTCCAGAGCCCTGTTGAGCCTCACTTGAATGTAGGGTAGGAAGGTGATAGAATCATAGAATGGTAAGGGTTGGAAGGATCATTCATGCGGATTCCTGTTTGTCCCTGCTGACATTTCCTTCTGTATTTCATAGAATCATAGAATGGTAAGGTTGGGAGGGGCCTCAAAGCTCATCCAGTTCCAACCCCCTGCCATAGACAGGGACACCTCTCACTAGCACAGGTCACTCAAGGCCTCCTCCAACCTGCCCTTGAACACCTCCAGGGAGGGAGCAGCCACAACCTCCCTGGGCAACCTGTGCCAGTGTCTCACCACCCTCACTGCAAACAACTTCCTCCTAACATCCAGTCTAAATCTTCCCTCTTCCAGTTCAAACCCATTGCCCCTTGTCCTGTCATTACAAGACCTTGTCAATAGTCCCTCCCCAGCCTTCCTGTAGCCCCCTTCAGATACTGAAAGGCTACTACAAGTCTCCTCAAAGCCTTCTCCAGGCTTCAGAGCCCCAACTCTCTCAGTTACTCCACACCAAATATGTTTTAAGTGTCTGGACTTGTTAATCATCATTATTTGGGTAATCAGAAGAGATCAGCTTTGTCTCCATGTTCATTCTCATCCACTCAGAGTGCTTTGCGAGACAGAAGGTAAAACCTTTACCCTTCTAGCACCTTTCTTGTACAGTACCTATGTACCATCATGTTCATATTTAGCAGGGAAACTTTGAAAAAGCAGGAAAACTTTGACAAGATTGGCAAGCAGTTTACACTGCCTCACAGAAGTGCCCAGTACTCACACACTCAATAGCCCTAAATCTGTAAAAGTAGACCAAAAAATGAGGTGCAGGTCACATCACCATTTAAAACAAGTTAGAGTTGGGGCTCTTCTCAGCCTGGAGAAGAGAAGGTTTCCAGGAGACCTTGTAGCAGCCTTCTGAAGGGAGCCTACAGGAGGGATGGGCAGTAACATAGCACTAGCTTGAGTGTGCTTACAGATGTACAGGGAGTAACAGACTTGAACATGAGTAGAGCATTTCAGAAAGTCCTTAGGTAGAGCAATCATTGTCCTACTTCCAGCCTGCAGCCTTCGTGTTCTCCATGTGGTGTTCTCTCCACTATAGTTCTCTGCACTATAGGTCAGATTTTTCTTGTTCACTCTTAGATATCCACAGGAAGAGCATTTACTCAGTCCCTGAAGGCTCTTGGCAGCTCATGAGGGTTGGAGCACCTCTGCACCACAGGCTATGAAGAGTTGGGGCTGTGCAGCCTGGAGAAGAGAAGGCTTCCAGACCTTGGAGTGGCCTTCCAGTATCTGAAGGGAGCCTGCAGGAAGGCTGGGGAGGGACTGCTTACAAAGTCTTGTAATGACAGGATGAGGAGCAATGGATTTAAACTGGTAGAGGGGAGGTTGAAACTGGATGTTAGGAAGAAGCTCTTTGCAGTGAGGGTGGTGAGACACTGGCACAGGTTGCCCAGGGAGGTTGTGGAGCACAGAAGCACAGAATGTGATCTTTGATCACATTCTGCGCTTCTGTGCTCCACAACCTCCCTGCAACCTCCCTGGAGGTGTTCAAGTCCAGGTTGGATGAGGCCTTGGGAGACCTGTTCTAGTGGGAGGTGTCCCTGCCTATGGCAGGGAGGTTGGAACTGGCTGAGCTTTGAGATCCCTTCCAACATAAACCAATCTATGATTCTATTTTCAAAACTGCCTATGGCATCTGGCATTTCCCCATTTCTGCTCCATCTTAAGTGGGAAGAGAAAAAAAAAATGAAAAGAAAGAAAGGAGAATGCAGCAAAAAGTGAAGAAATACAAAACACAACTCATGAGAAGTATTAAATATTTGCCCTGGCTTCAGCTGCAGTTCTTGGTGCAGGTGGGTTCAAATCTAGCTATTTGTCAGAGCTTGGTTCTTGCAGGGAGGACTTCTAAAAATAGAGGGAAGAAAATGCTACTTCTCCTGCCTCTGAATGCACACAAACACTTAATTTACATGTTCTAAGTAGCTCCTGTGCATGCACACACCTCATTACTGCAATCCATCACATCTGCACAGGTAATATTAAAAATCTGCTCATGCAGACAGGATGCTGTGAGTCTGACAATTAATTACTTTTAGGAGTGGGGCCCTTCTTCTGCGATGAAAGGAAATGTGTAAGTTAGTCTAGATATCTTATTACTTCTCCATAATATAACAGAGCTTTAGGGAAAGATTAGGTTTATTAAGTCAGCCTCACAATGCAGCCTTTCAACACTGCCATTCCCAATAAGCACACAGTTGTTTAATATTAAAGTTCCCTTTCAAAACAAAGAAGCTGAGCCTACCCTCACATTTATACATCTGCAGTTTGTTTGATAACTTACAGCATAATTACAGGCTGTCCTCCCACTAAATGCTGTATTCAGACTCATGAAACAAGGTGGTAAAATAGGCACTGAAGTCTGAGTACTAAGCCCATAATTTACCACAAGCACGAGGAAGAAAAGGAACGGAGGGGAACCCTGCTATTTAAACTGCTCAGTTACCAAGTTTCCCTCCCCCCCTCCCCCAGAGCAGCATATCACCCATTCATATTTCAATTTTACATCTCCCAAACTGTCATCTTCTCATCTTTCAAGTTCATTTGAAATGCAATCTGCTTATCAGACCAGGAGTGAATGCTTTTGCAGATCGAGACGGAGCTATCTCTCCCCACTAACAAATAGGTCTGTGGCGAATCAGGTGGTGGAATAAAACATGGGAGGTGTGGGGGTCAACAAAAGTGCCCAAGGAGACATGGAAGGGAGAAGTGTTCAGCTCCTTTCCCAAAGACTCATGGAAGGGAGAAGTGTTCAGCTCCTTTCCCAAGGACTCATGGAAGGGAGAAGTGTTCAGCCCCCTTCTTACCTTCCATGCTCAAGCATTGCCTCCTCCTCCTCTTTTGGAGATGCAGCTAAAAAACTGCAGGTAAATTCCCAGGTGGAACTGAAGCATGCAGGAAATGACTGACCTCAATTCAGCCACTTCAGCCCAGGGGATGCACTGCCAAGGCCAGCCAGCATCCAGTGATGCTCACCCAGGGATGCCCCTTGTTCCTGGCTGCTTGCTCAGGTACTGACATGGTACCTGGGCTCTGCCTTCCCTTTCCTTCCAGCCCCTGCTTGCAAGATCCTGGGAGCAGGAAGCTTTCATGCTTCCCTTTCCTCAGCAACTGCAAACCATTACCGAGGAGCAGTGCTTTCAGACAGTCATAGAATCATAGAGTTGGCAGGATTGGAAGGGACCTCGAGGACCATCTAGTTCCAAACCTCCTGCCATGGGCAGGGACACCTCCCACTAGATCAGGTTGCTCAGAGCCTAATCCAGCCTGGCCTTAAACACCTCCAGGGATGAGGCTTTGACCAGCTCCCTGGGCAAATACGTTTTCTTATTTTTCTTTTTTTCTGTCTGTTTTACTATCCCATGACACTTACTCAGCCATCACAGGTTCTGGCTTGTGATTTTCAGTGGTAAGTACGCACACAAAGCTAGCCTTGCAGTAGTGACCTCAGAACAACTCCATTCCATCCCTGGAGGTGTTTGAAAGATGCAGAGATGTGGTGGTGAGGGACATGGTTTAGNCCCTGGAGGTGTTCAAGGCCAGGTTGGATGAGGTCTTGAGTGACCTGTGCTAGTGGGAGGTGTCCCTGTCTATGGCAGGGGGTTGGAACTGGATGAGCTTTGAAGTCCCTTCCAACCTTACCATTCTATGATTCTATGATTCTATAACCTCATAGACATTTACTAACTGATGCTGCTCCAGACTCAGTTTGTCTGTCACTACCTACAGCTGTAACAAATGATCCAAGTTTTGGATTTTTAACACCTTCACATGGTATTTACTATACACATCTCTGGCTATAAAAAAAAAAAAAAAGTACTATTAAAGACATACTGATTTTTCACTCCTTTGTTTTTTTTTCTACCATCTTTGCTGTCCCTCTGACCTGAACCATATCTTTATGAAATAAACAAAGTCAATGTAAATGCAGTCACTTTGGATTCCATTTTAAGATCTCTGAACTATATTGGGCAGGTTGCAAACATGAAAGAGGAGTTGATTTGCTGTGAGAAAATAGGCAATAGCAGAATAATATCTGAAATGGAGGTGTATGACTTTCAGAACAGTGGAAGATCTATTAGGAAAAGGAGGGAAATATTATAATGAAAGGTAGGTGCTGCAGTGTCCTCTGATGAAGTACCTCCATAAAGTGAGCCTAAGAAACCTTGTTACATCCCCACTCATTATAAGGTACTGTGAAATGCCAAGAAAATGAGGGAAGCACATCCCAACACACTTGCTCACTAAGTTTCCTCTTAGTTCTCATACTCAAGTTCTGTTTTACTCAAGGACACCCACCCCAAATTTTGTCTGAGCTCTCAAAGACAAAGAAAAGCTATTTTCCTCATTTCAAATTTCAGAGTGATTTTCTCAGCATGCTAGACAAACAGGGGAGGGAAAATGCAGAAGACAGAAGTTACAGAGAACTTACTGAACTCTGTTGAAATTTTATCCCCACCAATTACACACCAAGTTGCAGCCTTCCTGAGAGTCTGAGTTCCACGTGAGCTAAACCGAAGTGGAATCTGACAACGTCTGTAGTAGTATGGGGAACCTTTAAAGCACAGTTTGAAGTATGGATAAAGTAGTGAAGTTTGAAGTACAGAAAACACAGTTTTCTGTATGGATGCAACACAAAAAAGCCATGATTAGGACATGAGGCTCCCAATATGTGCTCCTATTTCACTATAACCCTTTCACTTGAGCCAAGGCTTGTGTAGAACATGTTAAATTCCATCATTTTCTCCAAAGGGAAAATATAAATATATATATATATATATAAAAGAAGGTATTAATGGAAGAGAGAAAGGGTAAAACCAGGAGTCCATGCTACTCTCTTGAGGTATTTCTTGCAAGCTCTTCTTCAAACTGTGTTGAAGAGCTGAGAAATTCAGTGCGAGTCTTGCCATAAGAGCAGGAAAAATACAGCTCTGCTATAAAAGAAAGGGTCTGGAGGAGTGTACCCAATTGCTTGGTCCTCAAAAAAAAAAATAAATCAGACTTGTTTTTAAATTCAGTTCCTGTATAAAATGCAGTGCAATTTATGTACATGTAGCTCTCTGCTCTGTGTCAAAGCTGGCCACTTGTATGTCTGAGTGCCTATATCATCTGAGTTGTGGCAGGTATAATTTGTGCTTCTTTCCCTAAACCTTTCCCCAGAAAAATATCTTCTTGGACATATTGCCCAATATTCCATCTGTCTTTCTCTTCTTTCCCTGTCTATCAATTACCCATAAAACACTCTTCAATGCAGTGGTGAAAAATGATCTGTGATGTATTAAGCCCACCGATATTAAGCAGACAGATGAACTCCTTGGCACAGGTTTGTATTTGGGCACCTAGTTACAGAATCACAGAATCAGTCAGGGCGGGAAGGGCCCACAAGGATCAGCCAGTTCCAACCTCCCTGCCATGGGCAGGGACACCTCACACTAGATCAGGGTGGCCAGAGCCTCATCCAGCCTGGCCTTAAACACCTCCAGGGATGAGGCGTCCACCACCTCCCTGGCAACCCCTTCCAGGCTGTCACCACTCTCATGCTGAAGAACTTCTTAACATCCAGTCTGAATCTCCCCATTTCTAGCTTTGTTCCATTCCTCCCAGTCCTATTACTCCCTGACATCCTAAAAAGTCCCTCCCCAGCTTTCTTGTAGCCCCCTTCAGATACTGAAAGGCCAACAAAAGGTCACCTCAGAACCTCCTTTTCTCCACACCGAGCAGCCCCAACTCTGTCCTTTAGGTTTCGTATCATTGCTTAATTAATGTCCACAAATGGTATCAATTCAAACAAGAATGTGCTAATGCCCAGAAAAGAAAATAGGCAAGTGAGTTCTGCAAAGACTTTTCACATCTATGTGCTGCCCACCTGCCATGGAAACAAGAACAGGAAGGCACACACCACATTTTATTTTATAATATACCCAATTATCCAACTGTACCTTCAGCACCATGGAAGCCTGCTACTAGGAAGAGAATGGTGCTTATGGCTAGATATAGAAAAAGGTCTGCTGAGCAGTGTGTTTTGGTGGTGGTTTTAATTTATTGATTCCTACCAGTAACAGGAATCAGCTGCTGACAGATGTGCTATGAGTCAGATACTTTATTCAGTGTCTGGGCACTATATTGCCTGTTGCTTCTCTAAAGTTCAGCAACAACTGATCTTTGACAGTGAAGCTCTGCTTGTTTCTACAGATAATGGGGCTTTTTAGTCTGGAGAAGAGAACGCTGAGAGGGGATTTAATCAATGTTTACAAATATCTGAGGGCTGGGGGTCAGGAGGGGGAGACAGGCTCTGCTCACTTGCTGCCTGGGATAGGACAAGGAGCAGTGGATGGAAGCTGCAGCACAGGAGGTTCCAGATCAAGACAAGGGGAAACTTCTTTACTGTGAGGGTCACAGAGCTCTGACATAGGCTCCCCAGAGAGGTTGTGGAGTCTCCTTCTCTACAGACCTTCAAGGCCTGTCTGGATGTGTTCCTGTGTGCCCTGAGCTAGATTGTGTGATCCTGGTATGGCAGGGGGCTTGGACCCGATGATCTCTGAGTCCCTCCTGATCCACAGGATCCATCCTGTGATCCTGTAATGCACTGATCTGGGGTTTACTCACAGTATTCATGACAGCATCTTAAATGTTCCATCATAATGAGCTCCACGAAAAATTGTGATATGACACCAGAAGTGCAGCTAAATTCCCTTTGCAGTCATTTGATCTGAGAGGCTGAAGTGAAAGGTTTGGTCTTGCTGTAACACTCCCCACTGATCCCAGACCAAAGTACCAGTCATGGCACCCAGCCATTAGCTGGGCTTTGGTTACATCCCTTCTTTCCAGGCATAACTCTGTGCCAAAGGGACAGCACAAAAGCACCTACAAATGGGAGAAATTGTTCAATTCTTTACATCTAACTGACAAAGGCAAGGGTGGATGCT
>VWYK01089286.1:0-10155 GCA_013399775.1 Semnornis frantzii
CCCACCACTTTCCTGCTGTCACTGAGAAGATCCTTGGAGTACAGAGATTTATAGCACTTACTGTGCATTCAACATGTCTTTTACTATTTTCCGAGAGTCACGATACCATGTGCTTTTCACTCTAAACATGGAGCTGATGTATCCTGGCTCAAATTGAGAGGGAGAGGAGAAGAGGTGAGAGGGAGAGAAAAAAAAAAATCTTATGTGACACCAAGAAAACTTAATGAGCTATGTAGTGTAGCCATGCCTTGTAACTACACAAAATCTGTGCTATGAGTAGATTCACCTACTGCATACATCTACCCAGACTTCTAGCACCCATTGGGCTACAAAGGCCACTCTGTAGGAAAACTAAGATTAAAATGCACAGCTGTCCAAGCCTTTGTTTATTTGGGTCACCTTAAAACAAGAAAATCATGACTGTCCAAACAATTTTCGCTTGTCAGTGCTCTTCTCCTGAGAAATCAAATAATCCCAAGATTCTATAGGAGTAAGTAGCACATAATGGATGTACTTGCTTCCTATACACATCAGTTTTATTGAGTTCCACCTCGAATGGAAAAGGCTAACAGCTACTGTCACATTCCCTGTGCACGCTGCCGTCTGTCAAGTGGGCTTTCCAAAACTTTATTATCCAGTGCTGCTAATTATCTCTAATGGAACTAAGCAATATAAAGTTCTGCCATTGTTTTTATTTGAGCATTACTTCTCTTCAACAGATTTTAAGCTGTGGGCAATGCTGTTCTCTGTTCTTTTGGTGTGTTCCCACTGGTCCAGTTCTATTGTCAGCAAAACAAAGTAAAACCACTATGATGACTTGCAAGACTGTTTTATACAGCAAATCCCAATTTGCATTTCCAAACAGGAAGCATATCCAATTAGCTCTGGGTTGTCTCTGTCGCTGCCTGCTACCAAATTCTGCTCAGCTCACCCTTTTGGAAATAATTTATAGAAAGCTGTTCACTGAGATTCTGTTGTCAGACATCAGCATTTATTTCCTCCAGCATTTCTTAATAGTTTATTTAACCCTGCTTGGGTTTTGTTTTGTTCTTTCTTTTCCTTCCTTCAACATCCTGGCTTTGACAGGATCCTGTAGAGATTCCATTACAAATCTAGGAGTAAAGATTAGGATCGCTGGACTCTTTACAGCCAACTAAATACAGCCCAAACCAAACAAAACCCTGATCTTAAATGTCTCAAAGAGTTTGAGTGAAATAAGAGTTATGCTTTTACTTTTGCCCACAGTTATAGAATGACAGACTCATTAAGGTTGGAAGAGATCTTGAAGATCAAGTCCAACTGACAACCAACACCACCATGATCACTAAACCTTGTTCCAAAGTGCCATGTCTACATGTTCTATGACTTGCATCATATACATACTATAACTTGAATGTGTGTCTACAGTAATATTTAGCATTTTTATGTTCTTTTATACTTTCAAGCACTTCCTACATACTCTAAGATATTTATTGTGATGGACTCATTCGGTGGCTTTGTTGACTAGGGCACCATCCCTCAGATATCTGGCTAGACTTAGGGCAACATTTCAATATTCAAAAGAACCTAAGCGAAGTGAAGGCAAAAACTGGAAATGCAGATAATTAAATGGAAATTAAAGCAATAGAAATAAAGTTGTATGGAACCTAAAATCTTTTAGATGTTTTTTTCCCTCCAGATTAGAAAAAATAACCACACCAAACACGCAAACAAATCCCACACAAACAAACAAAAAACAGGGAAAAGGAATACTGCATGTCAGTACTTGTAAAAGCAGGAATTACAAACCACATGCTTATGTTGAATGGAAATTAAGAAATTAAGAAAGGTATCCATTCAGAAAGTATGGTCAGACATGTTCACTGGAACAGTGGAATCTAAATATGAAATGGACATGACAAAATGATAGACAGTAATGGATCTGAAAATTAAACCTGTAGTTTTAGGGGGCTTTAGAATGACAGCACACTAAATTTTGCACACTCTTGTAAGACGTTTCTCTATCCTTACGCCTATTTGTGGCAATTCAAAAGGCCCCACATTTTACTTTGAGATGCTCTTGTAAATGTGTCGTGGTAGGCCTAGGCAGGCCAAAGTGGGCTTGTACCTCTCCTGGCTTGCCCAGCCATGTTTTGCTGCTCTCCCTCCTNAGGCCCATTGGTCTCAGGCTGTATTGGATCAAAGGAGATGAGCAGGGAGCACAGAGGCCTTTGCCATTCCAAGCTGTGTCTGTGCCTGCTGCCTCTGATCCCTCCACGCATTTGGCCTGCACAGCCGGCGTGACACCGCAAGACATCTGCCTGCACCTGGAAGCCTTCTGCCCAGGGGGAAGCCCTGCAGAGAACACAAATCATCCAGAGAGCCAGGAACAGGGCAGAGATCGTCTGCCTCCTTTCCCCAGAAGCCTGGGGAGACTCTAAAGCCTCTGAGGGCTACCGACAGCAACCCTGCCTTGGGTACTGTCAGATAGAATTCTGTGGGTAAATGCCAAAAGCCTCTTGGAATTATTAATTGCCTTCTGCCCTAAGCAGAAAGTAGCTCCTTGTGTCCATCTAGTGAGCAAGCGGCGTACTGGCCGCAAAGCCTTCTCTGCCAGTTTAAATTGAGTTCAATTAATGTTTATGTTTAATAGTTATCTCTGGATCCTATTATAGCCTGTACATAGTTTCCATAATGTTGCAAAGAGCCTGTTTTTATTATTATTAAATGGTGATTGGGGTGATGCAAGTTCTGAATATTTCATATTAATAAACTGTTAATATTTTTAAATATAATCTCACAGGAATTAATTACCCCATCTCTGTCACAAAATATCTCCTGAAGTTCCAGTAAGATACCTTTAAAGAAGTCACAGGAAAATTCCACCTGCAGAAAACAGTACATTGGCATCTCATGTTCCACTCTATTAAACAATCCAGAAAGCAGAATCGTAGGAGATGAAGAAAATGTAGAGATTTCTTTTGAAAACATGTTCTTTGAAGCAAAGAGTGAGATTTTCAGATGGTAACTGCAGTCAGTAGGAAACCATCAGTTCAATACTCCACAAGAGTTGACGACACAAAAAGAATTAATGTTTAAAACTTGTGGAGAAGGAAATAGGGAACAAATAGAAACCATGAAGTCATTGCTTATGGTTCTGGTCCCTTTCCTTTCAGTGAGGACAACAGAGCTGTGAACACACAGAAAAGGGTGACTAAACAACCAGAAATAAGGTCCTGTTTCTGCCTGCAGAATGATTAGATGAGCATGCTTCCATCAGGAAAAGAAGAAACTGAGGTAGGCAGTGCTACAGGGTTATAATGTCATGTATGGCCTATTACTGTCAGCAATGACCACCACTTCTTTCACATTATCTGGAGGATATTGGAGTAAAGCAGCAGTGCCATTCCCTGTTATATTGCCCGAAAAATTCCATCAGGACAAGTTAAGTGAACCAAAGATCATCATCATATCTCAAATTTTAATCATAGAATGATTTAGGTTGGAAGGGACCTCAAGGATCATCTAGTTTCAACCCCCTGCCATAGGCAGGGACATCTCCCACTAGTACAGGTCACTCAAGGCTTCCTCCAACCTGGTCTCAAACACCTCCAGGGAGGGAGCAGCCACAACCTCCCCAGACAACCTGTTCGAGTATTTCACCACCCTCACTGTAAAGAACCTCTTCCTAACATCTAGTTTAAATCTTCCCTCTGCCAGTTTAAACCCATTATTCCTCATCCTGTTATTACAAGTCCTTGTCAATAGTCCCTTCCCAGACTTCCTGTAACCCCCTTCAGATACTGGAAGGCCACTACAAGGTCTCCTCAAAGCCTTCTCTTCTCCAGGTTGAAGAGGCCAAACTATTGTAGCCTATCCTCATAGCAGAGCTGCTGCAGTGCTCTGAGCATCTGCGTAGCCTCCTCTGGACTGGCTTCAACAGTTCCATGTTTTTCCTCTGTTGGGGGCTCCAGAGTTGTACACAGGACTCCCGGTGGGGTCTCATGAAAACAGAGCAAAGGGACAGAATCACTTCCCTTGCCCTGCTGGCCACACTGCTCTTGCTGCAGCCCAGGACACAGTTGGCTGTCTGGGTTGTGTGCATACATTGCACCGACCCAGGTGCAGGACCTTACACTTGGTATTGTTGAATTTCGTGAGGTTGGCCTGGGCCCACCTCTCCACCCTGTCCAAGTCCCGCTGGATGGATCCCTGCACTCTAGCAAGTCGACTGTGCCACACAGTTTGGTGTCACTTGCAAACTTGCTGAGGGTGCACTGATTCCTCTATCCATATTGCTAACGAAGATGTTACACAGCACTGGTCCCAGCACTGACCCCTGAGGGTTGCCAGTTGGCACTGGCCTCCAGGTGGACACTGTGCTGTTGATCACAACTCTCTGCCTGTGACCACACAGCCAATTCCTTATTCAGTGACTGTAATAAGAGAGTAATAAGATCTACGTATCCAGGGAGTGAATATCTTACTGAAAATTGCCTCATCGTAGGCAGTAAACCTCAAGAACTCTTATTTCTTACCTCTAGTAACAACTGCCAATAACTGGACAATGAGATCTGTTTCTAATTGATATTTAACCCAAAAAGAAAAGAGAGAAACAGAAGATAGAAGTAAATTAAGTTCCTGGGAATATCCCTTCATTTTTCAGACTGCAATTCAAATCTTACAGTTCTTAAAACCTGAACAGCCCAATGGTAGATTACAAAGTCAGGCAGTAGAACATGTTGCCCAGGGAGGTGGAGGAGTCACCTCCCTACAGGTGTTCAAGAAATATGTGGAAGTGGCACTTATGGACAAGGTTTAATGGCCATAGTGGTCTTGAGCTGACAGTCGAACTCAATCCTAGAGGGCTTTTCCAACCAAAACCATTCTATTCTACACGTCCAGCACAGTAAAGAGAAGTCTCCCAAAGTTTGTCTCTCAAACATGATTTTTGGGTATGTGTCTAAAGGTCCAGTAAATAATACGTAGTGCTTTATGGAAGGTGTAGAAGAATATAACTTTTAGTAGAGCACTGTTCACTGGATTGAACATCCTACCCTAACTGCTCCACACCAGATGCACTGTCTGCTGCAACACTGCTGCTGTCAGCTCTGTAAGTACCTGGTAGAGCCAGCCTTGGACATCAGATGTCCTAACAGAAGTCAGTCTATTCCCAGCAGTTCAGTGTTTCAAGGGCATTCTCATTGCCTATATTAATCTAACCAGCAGAGACTCAAGGACACTGAAAGTCCAGAAGAAATTTTTTCACCAAAGTACTCATCTGCTGAAACTGAAGCTACCTGCAGGATTTAAGCTATTGAGGACATACACTTTGCTACAAAAGAAGAGAAACCTTGAAAAAAATATGAAAATGCCACAATATCTGCCACAGAAGTGCCCTATTCCCAAATCAAAGCACTCAGGCAACAGTTCTTTAGGTATGTGCCTGACAGATCAAACTCACCACTTTTGATGATCCGACCCTGCATACACTGAGGAAAGGAAACTGCAGGCAAGACCAATTACATCACTTCAAACAGCAAGATGAGGCCCTTGAACACGGAAAAAGTCCTCTGCTGTGCAGAAGGTGAAGGCAAATTAATGGTCTCAACTGGAGTTCTGTGATCTCTCCCCATCTACTCTACAACCTATTTAGAAGTGGAGTTTCACCGCAGCTTAAGCTTTAAAGGTCGGCTTCTCACGTAACCTTAGCTTAAGGCTCAGAATGTTTCAGTTCAGCTTTGAGCTGAGTGAAGGAACATCATTTCAATTTCTTACCACCTGAGGTGCCCTATTATCAGATTAAATTCAAAATACAAACAGCAGCACTCCACTGTATACTGACTTTACTTACGCTCTCTGAAAATTCAGAGAGGCAGAAATCAAATTAATATGCAGGGACATATTAGGAAAAAAAGAACATAAAATAAATCATTTGTGGTCCCCCTTTTTTTGTACTTAGCATCCAACAACAGTAACTGGATTTTTTTAACCTCAAGTTTGTGATTAGAGGAAGGATAACTGATATTTGAAGCGACTGCTCCCAAAGAAATAGAAGTTATGATGAAGGTTATATAAATAAACTGAAACTTTTAAGGAGAATAAATTAAGTAATGGAGAATAATTTAATGTAGCTAGACAACGTACTCCACCACACCTACACAAGTATATTGCTAATGAGCAACTTCACTGTTCAGTAGAGCATCCAATTAAAGCCAGCTTCAGTGAAAATACTGATGCACTGTTAAGGGAGGGGGTAAAACTCCAAAGCCCCCCATAAATCAAACATGCTACTTCTTCCAAGAGGAAGGTTTCCAGGACTAAATGCCATCCAAATTCTAAAGCACATATGTCCCAAACTGTAACTGGGCAAAGGCCATGGCCTAAGCCTTGACATGAGCATCCAGTGAAGCTTCACAAATGCATTTTGTAATCACCTTAAGACATGACTTGGGAAACCCACTTCTGAGTGTTCCAGCCAACTTAACTTACAAGCAACAGAAGAAAATAACATCAAGCACACTGAATTTTCTTAAAGCAGTTGGCTGTGTTTTAGGATAGCTCCATGAAGTTATTATACCATGGAATAATGGGCTAACCAACATAGTAACTGCTGATCTTAGCCATGTTTCCCAGGAAGATGATGGTAATTGAGAGCAAAGGAAGGGTCCATGGGACTCACAGCCCTTCCGTTCTCTCCTCACGTTAATGCATCCTCACCAGCTCATCTGATCTCAATGGCTGGACTGGACTGGACTCTGTCCCTAACAAGAACATGTGCTCCAGTTCCCCATGGACTAGGCAACTGAAGAGCAAGCAACTGCTCACACAGCAAGTTGAGCACAGCCAGCTGTGACTAATCTCCTTCCAACTCTGGTTCCATTTATCAGTAAAGACTCTCCAATCATTTTAAGATTTACTCAGACAAGCAGGAACTGATCTTAGGTCTTAAGGACAAACATCTTACTTCCTTAATATGCCTGAAATTACAGGGTCAGAGTAAGTGCTATGGCTTTCCTTAGCCTCCTACCTTTGCAAATTTACATATATATACACATACACACACACACACACATATATATACACATACATATAAACAACAGAAACTTGCATAAACAGACAATTATTCTGTAGCATCTCCTCTCTCTGTTGAGTAATTCCAGTCTTTGTGGAGCATCAGGCAAGTGCATAAAGCACAAGTATTAAAATGCTGCAGTGGTAGCAAACAACAATACTACAGGAAGCACCTCAGTGCAGCTGCACTTCATACCTAGTAGACAAACTGACAACCTGTCCACATGAGTAGAGAGCATGGGTCACAGGATGGTTGGTGTGCAAGGCTAAACACAAGAGGTCAGTTGCTGAAAGTTACAGAGACACTGGGAAGCACTCACAGACACCTGGTTCCATGCAAACTCATGGTAAGAGGAAACTCAATTTACGAGAGGTTTGTAGAACACTCAAACCAACCAATTCTCTGTGGAGTTGTGCTGGGTGAATCAGTGGATTTCTGTTCAGACAAAAAGTAACTAATCCTGAAGGAAACACTCTGCATTGACATTCTGTGATAGATACAAAAGGATTCCAAACTCAGAACTGGATTTGGAGATGCGGCTGGCCAGTTGATTAATTATGGCTTTGCACACCACTGTCTGTACAGTATCACGCTGACTACACAAAGACAGCACTGACCCTGAAGAAGCAGCCTCCTGTTCCTCTGCTGTGTTTGTAGGCACACTCCAAGAAAGAAATGAGCTAACCTTCTGTATGCTTATCTTCAGAAAAAACAAGGGAACACTTTCTTTGCATAAAAGATGTGTAAGATTCTTTTGTGAACAAATAATGGAGGGAAATAGCCACCTATTTGTCTACTTAATAGCAAAATGAAAGTTTGATAATGTGTAGATTGGCTGCAAAATGATTTTCATTTATAACAAAAGGGTTCCTGAAAATTACAACCTCATAGTAAAGACTGAGTGAATAAAAAGTAGGATGTATGTTCTTGAAAGGTATCATTTTAACTGCAGTTAAATTATTTTAGTTTGATGGAAACTTCCCTGTTAATCTCCATTTGAAGAGATGAACATTGGTGAAGGATGGGGAAGCAGCAACAATCTTAATTCTCATCTTAGTATTATTCTACAAAGGATTACTGTGAAGAGCTAAATACCCTTTTCTGGTTCTAAGTCTCACATATAAATTCCTGTCACAACAAAAGAGATTGGAAAGCATAAAACATAAAATAACCAGAGTCCCCATCAAACACTGTGCCTATTTCTTGTACCATTTAGATTAAGATAACTTTCTCTTTACTGTAGAACTTTACTAGTTTGTTTTCTGCTTCCAGGTTGCAACATACCTGACTGCTGCCTTTTACCAGCAGGCTATTGAATCTTGAATTGAACAAAACAAAACAAAACCAAAAGAATCCTATCTAAGCTGGCATGAAATTAAACCACTCAATGTAAAGCTGCTAGGACATTCTAATTCATGTTGTAGAGATCTGTTCACAAGAAATTTCAGCTGCAGTGAACAAGACCCTCTAGGCTTATGCATACAAAGCAGTTGTGTCACCTGCTAAGTCTGTTCTGTTAGGCTCAAGAGGAAGAACTGAAACTCCTGTTTTGCCAGCTTTAAGCTGGAAGCCAAGAATAACATTTCTTTCCACACACACCCACAGCTAAAATCACATTCAGAACTAGATAATGAAACAGCCTACTGATCTGAGAGCTGGCCACATCACTGCATGCTGTGCAGAAGCACTTTAAGGAGCAGAGAAGGTAGATGTGACATGCAGAACAGGACTGGAAGTACAGTGCCTCAGAGCAAAATATGTGAAAAAAAAACAATTAAAGTGTCTGCTGTAATATTTTTGGGTTTGTTTCAGGGAAGTAGATTGGATCATTTCTTCTGAGATGATATACTGGCACGTTAAGCCACAGGGAACCTGGGGGAACAGACTGCTTCTAGAAAACAGTAATATGGAAAGAAAGTAAATCACTCCAGGGTTATTTTTGCCAGCTGTACAGACCACCCCGCTGCAAAATACTCTGGGAACTGCAGGATCAGAAATCATCGGTGTACAGCTTTCCTTTTTCCCAACCAGCCAGGGCTATTAATGGAAAAGAAGCCAACATTATTCTAGAACCATTAGCCTGTTATTTTCTCTTGAAAAGGAAGATGCTTTGCACTTAATTCCATTTTACAAATACTAGAACAGTGTACAGCCCAAGGCGTCTTGAAGAAGAGTCTGCTACCTGTTTCTAAATTCCATGGCTGCAAAACCCTTGTTACAAATGTGGCTGAGCTTACTCTAAAGGAGAAGCCAAAAATCCCCTGGCCAAAGTACAAAATATTTATGGGACTGAAAGAACTAGGTGTGAGCTGTTGCACTTTCAAGAACAAAATGAACAATGATGCCTGTAAAAACTATACTAAAACTGATTCTGCCCTAACACAAAAAAGAGAGCAAAAAATCCAGTACGCTCACCTAACTTGTCTCAATCATATATACACAATCCCAGCCACATCTACACTTTTCAAAGATGTTAACTTTAACTATGGTGCCAGAAATATGATTGCTCTAGAAATCTATGATTGATCCAGAAATCTACTATTGATCTAGAAATCAAAGCAAGAGATTCTATTAAAAAAATCCTACTAGGCATAGTCTCCAAATCCAGTATTTTGTTTACTGATGTTTTGTGAAAGCTCAAGACATCAAAATCATTAATTCACACAACAGATGCTTCATTGCCAACATAAAAAATGCCTTGAATCAAAGGCATAAAAGCCCCTACTCTCTTTATATTATATATAACTCCTGAGAATTCATGCTACTACAAAGAACCTTCTTGGTTCAAGTACTCTTGCTTCAAACAATACTCACTGATCAATACAAATCACACACTGTGCTGGCTGTCTCACTCTGAGCTTTCAACAGGCATGAGGCAATTATTTCAACTACACTGAGGATTATCTCTTCAATAACTGGAAATGATCAACCATTTGGAGTGGAAGGAAGCAACAATCTAATGAAAATGTGTTACGAAATCTTCAGTGTGTCCAATACAGTATTTCACGACCATTCATATGGACTTTGCATCACTAAGGAAGGCTCTAGAAGGATACATCAGGTAACATAGAAAGGTAGGGGTTGAAAGACACCTCCAGAGA
>VWYK01089296.1:842-18882 GCA_013399775.1 Semnornis frantzii
AGCCCCAACTCTCTCAGCCTGTCCTCACAGCACAGCTGCTGCAGCCCTCTCAGCATCTTCATGGCCTCCTCTGGACTGGCTTCAACACTTCCATGTCCTTCCTGCACTGGGGGTTCCAGAACTGCACACAGGACTCCAGGTGGAATCTGAGGAGAGCAGAGCAAAGGGGCACAATCCCCTCCCTTGCCCTGCTGCCCACACTGCTCTTGCTGCAGCCTAGCACACAGTTGCTGTCTGGGCTGCACTCACACTGCAGCCTCATCTTGAGCTTTTCATCACCCCAGACTCCCAGGGTCTGTTCCTCAGGGATGCTCTCAGTCATTCCTACCCAGCCTGGAGCTGTGCTTGGGATTGTACCCTCACAGGTGCAGGACCTCACACTTGGCCTTGTTGAACTTCGATATTTTCATCAGTGTTAACTAACCCCAGGGAGCATTTGCAGCTTCAGTCTGAGTTAAACCTTTATTCCTCACCATTTTAAACACATGACAGCCAGCTGAGTTGTTTTGTTGGCCATGGTTAATTCTGTGGTGGCAGGGCCGTGTCACTGAGGAGTAAGTTATCTCTGTCCCTCGCAGGTTCCGGGGAGCACAATGCTGTAGTTAATCTTTGTAGCTGCAAAAACAAAACCAGAGAACCTCGAGGTTATTTTTCTGATTGGAAGTCTTTAGAATATTCCCTAAAAAGGCAAGGCAATTCAGACCCCAAGCACAAGTGTGATTTGTCCAGTGAGGTGGAAATTAGACCCTTGAGTCAAGAGGCTAATTAAGCTAATTAGATCTAAAGCCCAAAAGGAAATGTCTGCAGACATTTCTTTAAATCTCATTTGTACGTAAATAAATCTGGACCAAGTCCACTGTCATTTGCTGGACTCATATCCAAGTAACTGAAGCCACTCCTGAGCTCTGATGAGCTCAACATCAGCCAAAGGCACTGAGGTAAAACAATTTCCAGCTAGGCTGTCTTTTCCCTAGATGAAACTAGATGAACTTAGTATGACAGTGCTCTTCCTTCCAAAGGCACTTTGCCATGTTCATGGATTACTTGTTTTTAAAAAGCTAAAGCTTGGTGAATCAGGAGGCCCATCACCAGCTTACAGAGGTGCCAGCAGTAGCAAACAGAGAGTAGGAACCTTACAGTGTCAGCTACTGCCTCTTCAGGAGAGTCAGGATTTTCAGTCTCTGGCTTTCCTATGGAGGGAACTTTCTCTTCTGCTGTTTCTGACCTCTCCCTATGATTGTCAAATGCACTGAGACCACTGTTTAGTAAAAAATAAGTTACATAAATGCTGCATGCAAGTGGACAAAGTGAGCGTGGGACACAAGCAGGCACAGCTATAGGTGTTAGCACACATGTGCAGTTGTCTGCTGTGCAGCCATCAGGACAAGCCTGTCTGGCCTGGTATGTACGAGGCAGTGGCTGGTTGATTTCTGCCTGCCTGACATGCTCTTCTCCCTCTCACCCCGCCCCACAGCAGTGCTGGCTGCAGGAATAGCTGTGCCAGTCTGTTTTACAAGATGCTGAAAGGCAGCCTGCCTAGACAGCTAGGAAACACCGAGTTCAGCAGCCTCTCTCTGACATCCACAATCTAGACTACTGCACAACTGCCGTGAGCAACAGAGAGGGCTCATGGTTCTCTCTGACCCCATTGGCCTAAGACAAATCCAGGGAGTACCTGAGAGACAAGCAGAGATGAAAAAACCTGAAAATCCAAACCTTCTCCATCAGCAAGACTACCACGTTATTCCAGAATTTGGAGCTAGTTTTCCTCTGAACCTCAAACAACTGAAGGAACCAGGAGCAAGAAGCCACCTGGAGGACATCAGATGCTTCAGTGAGAGCTGCTGGCAAAAGGTTACACAACTATATTACAATAAAGAAGGAAGGGGATAAGAAGGGCACCAGGAGGTAACAGCAGAGCCGCTAGGTCAGCCCAAGGAGCTCTCCAGTTCTTTACCTGCAAATGCCTGCAAAGCCTCTCAGGACATCAGGTTCCTACATTATCATTTGGTGACATTTCAAATAGATCAACAACACGAGGAGCACACAAAACCTTTCCCTGCTCTCACATGCTGTGGTGTGGTGTCTGGGATAGGAAGAAGGGCTTCCAGGGAAAGAGAAAAGAGGCTTCCCTTCATCTGAGGTGAGAAGGAGGCTGAGGGGAGCTGGGTACATGGGGCTAAATGTGCCTGCATTGCATAGGGCACTGAAGAACATGCAGGCTACCTGGAGCTGGTGCTCATCTGAGATGAACAACTCTTCTCATTACTGACATGCAGCATTGTTTCTTTCTTCAAAGTTCTCTTCTTTGGAAGGTTTTCTAGAGCTGTGTGCAGCTGGAGCAGACTGCCAGCCTTGGCACGGGGTGCTGCCACATCCCAGGGAGCCCTGGTAGTTTGCCTTTGGAAGATGGCCAGCCCTGGCTCCTGCAGCCTGGTAGCTCAGAAGGAACTGGGAGCTGTTGCCTTGCAGACAGCAGATATCCTTGGCTTGCTAATTAGGCATGCTGTACTCAATGAAACCAGAGACAAATGCAAACAGGCCCCCTCATGACAGTGCCTGACTCATGTTCCCATTTCACATCACTTACAGCCTGAATTCCAATTTCTGGAGTCAATGTGAGCATTTCATCAGCTCTACTAAGTTCAGGACCAGCCCTTCCCAACCATCCTTTGCCTCACAACCTGAACCCTTCCAACCTCTGTCCTATGGCAAAGCTTCAAAAGCTAGAAGAGGTCTGTGAACGTACATGCAGGTGCTGAACATCAGACAGCTGACCTAGGTGCAGAAACATCTCCTTGTCAAGCCAGGTGACAAGGAGGACAAGAGTGGTGGTTAAATGGTCCATGCAGCTGAGATGGGAAACCCAGAGTACACCCAGGGTCACGAACCTCTGCTCCAGATGTGCTTCCTGACAAAACCCCAAGCACCTCATCCAGACGGAGAGCCTGAGGTGTTTAAGCCTCCACATCTGCTGACTGCTCTAGTACCTCAAACCAGCTCCATGCGCCCCATAGAGGCCTTGGCACAAACCCATCAGAGTGCCACATGCCCAGGGACAGCCACGCTGCATTTAGGACTGTGCCAGTACCCCTGTCCAGACCTGTGCCCTACCATGCAGAACAAGCCACAGCAGGTGTGCCTGGCCTGGGTATGGCTGCACCACACTGCACCATGAAGCTGCCTGGTACTTTGGGGAAAGGGGAAAGACAGTTGCCTATGATGCAGGCAATGCATTCTGCCTACACCTCCTTTTAGGAGCCTGAGGATTGTTTTGATCCTGTGCTTGGAGCACAGTAGTGGTCAGAGGGGCAGGTGCCTGCAGTGCTCATGCAGAGGAAGGGGAAGCATTCCCCTTCTGCAGCCAGCTCTGGAGGTAAGACAGCTCAGCCCTAAAGACTGTCTCAGACAGGGGATCAGGGCTTCTCTTCACACCACTACCTGTCCTGGTTAGGCTATGCCAGACATTCTGGATACCACTTGTCCCAAGTTGCTTGGAGTTCAAGCCACATGCAGTGGGGACAGGAGATTCCAAGATGCTGCACGCAGAAATCCTCAATAAAAAGGGGACTTTTTCTGGCTCCTCACCAACACCTCAGTTTTCTACAGTAGCCATGTCTGAAATCCTGGTAGGAAAAATTTTCAACACTTTATAGAAAGATAATCAAGAGACTGAGAGGATGTCTAACACACAATTTTTAACACACAATGATTGCATCTGCACCACCTTCGGGCTCCCCGAGATTTAAAGCATGGCCTGAAATCTTCATGAAGCCCACTAGCATCTCATGATGAAAAATTACTCACGTGGGCTTTAAGTGACTTTCTCCAGGCTTTGCAGTAAATCAATGTTAGCAGTGACAAAACCCTGGGGTCTTGACCTCTGCCTCCTCCTTTAGCTGATGTCTTCATCCTGTGATATTTAACAGCTCTTCCTGCAGAAGACCAACTGCCAGTTAGTTATTTTTACAAGAAGTGGGTTGTACTGACTATACCAAATAGCAGCAAACTATTGCTATGCTGATGCTGTCCAGCCACAAAGCCCTCCCACAGATTTCTGGTAAATGAAGACCCTTTTGGCCAATCCAGTTCTCATCAGTTCCTAAGGTATGACTCCTGTGTTGTGTGTTACTGTTTAAAGTTTGAAAAGTTCTTTAAATGTAATATTCCTATCTGCTGAGCTGTTCAGTGAGTCTTAGATGGAAATATTTTTTAATAGGGTGATTACAATATATAGAATCATAGAATCATAGAAGGGTAAGGTTGGAAGGACCTCAAGGATCATCCAGTTCCAATCCCCTGACATAGGCAGGGACACCTCCCACTAGCACAGGTCACTCAAGGCCCAAGTACGGAACACCTCCAGGGAGGTTGTGGAGCACAGAATCACCCAAGGTGATCTTTGATCTTTGATCACATTGGGTGATTCTGTGCTCTACAACCTCCCTGGGCAACCTGTGCCAGTGTCTCATATGTGAACATATGAGTATGTGAATATGTGTAAATAACATAACATCTAAGCATGTAATATGTGAACAGGTAAGTGCTAAGTCAAGTGCAGAAGGTAAATTACCTTTCCTGGTCTGGAAATTCAGTATCTTTAGTGTACAATCAGTGTTTGAATTAGAGGTTTGGGGGTTGAGTATGCAGAAGTAGAGACCTGCTGTTTTCAGTGGGGATAGATTCTAACAAGACCTAGTGACAACTCCCAACCATGAGGAGAAAAAACCCAAATGAATAATGTCCAGCATCACATTACACATCCAAACAGTGCAAGGGATGAAAATCAGTGAGGGAAAACACACATCATGGTATGGGAACTACAGAAAGGCACACACAGGCACTCCCGACTGCAGGCGAGGGTGGTTCCAAACACAAGTGGAACATATCCCAGGCTCAGAAGTGGAGCACTCAGAAAGCTCAGGATGGGAGAGAGCTGTAGAGGCAGCATTTCAAGGCAGCACCATTTATTCTACCTTCTGATGCAAACACCTACTCATTCTAACAGGAATCCACAGGGGATAATGGTGTGAAGCTTATTTCTCTGCATTTTGATGTACATTCAGACTTTGTTACAACCCTGAGCAGTGCAAAGTGCAAAAGTAAATTTGTTAAAAAGCTGTTCAATTCATGAGATAGAAAATATGGCTTGCGGATGCTGCTGGTTTGGGACCAAATCCTAACATCAGGCGTTGTGACAAAACTCCAGAAGCCAGAAGTCACTGTTTGTCCTCCGTGGACCCCAAGGTATGCAGAGATGTCTGCCATATTCTTAGTACAACCTGATCTTTGCAGTTAGGATGTTACAGCCAAGCCAGGCAGTTACTGACTCGATACAGAGTCGTTAAAATCAAGCATTAATCATCTTTACAAACCCCTCCAGGCACCACAGAAGGAACGGCTGTAACTCAGATATGCTAACTACAGCAGCAAAAGAAAAATCCATGACCTTCTTCATGCATTTCACTTCAATCAGCTTCCCACACACACACACACAGAGCAAGGAAAGCCAAGAGTTTTTAATTAGCAAATAACTGGTATTGATCATTTTCTGCTCCAAAGTCCTAGGTAATTAATATCACTGGTCTGGTAACCTGTAAATTCAAGTGGCTTTTGTTTTGCATGTGAGTGTGTTTGAATTAGGGTTCGGTGCCCGAACACGCAGTAGAACCCTGCTGTTTTCAGTGGGGATAGGTCTCCTTTTATCGTGGGTGTGAGTGTCAGCTACTCAGCAAACAAATCTGGGGTTTGTGATGCTGGACATCTCAGATTTTTTAGAGTAATTGCTTCTCTTGACATTTTTCAGCCCCAGGAGAAGTCAGAACCACAGAAGAAAAGTATTTTCCCCTACACTTTAGGAAGGAGGCTGATCCCACTGAGCTCCTGTTCCATTTCCCCATGAAAAGGAAGCTGAGGCATCCCAGGCAAGCTTTCTGCACTCTAACTGAAGTGAATTTATGTTCTCTCAGGCCTTGCAGATGGCAAATTTACCAGGCGATAACTTAAGACTTGGGTAAGAGTTTGTACAAGTATTTTCAGAGCAGCAAGCCCAGCAGCTCCCCATTCCAGCCCTGTGTTCCTCACTGCATGACCTGTCCACCAGCTCGTGCAGCATTCCCCAGGCCAAAGGAACCACGCAAGCTCAAGCCCAGAGTCCCTCGCCACTGATGCTGGAGGAGCAAAACCTATCTTGGAAGTAGCCAAAGATCGAAGCACATTCCAGAGGCCCAGGCCAGTGAGGGCAAGATGTGCTATCTAAATAAAAGTGATCCACACCCAGCAGTTCCTGCAGCCACCCCAAGACTCCTAGAGCGTCAGGGACAGAAATGTGAATCATTATCTCAGGCTGTCGCAAGTTTACAGCCCAGACTGACTGCCCTGGGATCCACAGACAGGCTGTCTCCAGGCTCCCAATGCTTGCTGGGGTAGGTAGTCACCTACAGCAGCAAAGGAGAAAATCAGCTGCATGGGTTTTGAAGAGTGTGGCCCACAGGTCAAAAAGAGGTGATCCTTCCCTTTACCTGCCCTTGTGAGTCCTCACCTCCAACAGTGGATCTGGTTCTGGTGTCTCCTCTGGAGAGAGTCCAGAGAAGGCCACAAAGATGCTCCAAGAGCTGGAGCAGCTCTGCTGTGAGGACAGGCAGAGGGAGCTGGGGGTGTGCAGCCTGGAGAAGAGAAGGCTCCAGAGGGACCTGCCAGTGCCTGAAGGGATCCTGCAGGAAAGCTGCAGAGGGACTTTTCATGAGGGTGTATAGAGACAGGAAAAGGAGGAATGATTTGAAGCTGAGGGAGAGCAGGGCCAGATTGGAGCTGAGGAAGTTCTTTAGTATGAGGGTGGTGAGACTCTGGAACAGGCTGCCCAGGGAGGCTGTGGATGCCTCCTCCCTGGGTGTTTGAAGACAGGTTAAACGAGGCCTTGAGCAGCTGCATCTAGTTGAGAGGTCCCTGCCCACGGTGGGGAGGTCTGAGTAGCTGATCTCTAAGGTCCTTTGCAACCCGAGCCATTCTGTGATTCTCTTTTGCAGCCGTCCTTCACTCTTCCAAGTGAGCTTCCCCTTGCTACTACATCTTTGGGGGAGGAGGTGTGAAAGCTGGGGCTGCGTCTTCCCATTCATGTGCCTGAGACTCTATTCTTCCTTCTACACCATAGTCCTTTTCTACATACTGTTAGTCATTCAACCTTTGTTTCCCCCATTCTCTTCCTTTTAAACTGGGCCTTCTTACCTTCTGTCTTCTTTTATTCTTGTCCCTCTTCCTCTCCCACCCACACTCACGTGTAGTTATTACTGTATAGCACCATCTCATGAGCTCTGAGTCAAGCTCAGCGTAGAAAGAATGAAACAGGAGGGGGAAACTTCCTGCTCAATTACAGATTTACTCTTTCTGCAGCACTCAGGATTCCAATCACAGTGTCAAACTTCTAAAACCGAGTGAGGTCCCAGGAGGAAAAGAAATTGTGCTGAAAATACTTTCTAATAATCATAGAATCATAGAATGTTAAGGTTGGAAGGGACCTCAAGGATCATCCAGTTCCAACCCCCTGCTATAGGCAGGGACACCTCCCACTAGCACAGGTCACTCAAGGCCTCCTCCAACCTGGCCTTGAACCCCTCCAGCGAGGGAGCAGCCACAACCTCCCTGGGCAACCTGTGCCAGTGCCTCAACATCCTCACTGAAAAGAACTTCCTCCTAACATCCAGTTTCAAACTCCCCTCTGCCAGTTCAAACCCATTGCCCCTTGTCCTGGCATTACAAGACCTTGTCAATAGTCCCTCCCCAGACTTCTTGGAGCCCCCTTCAGATCCTGCAAGGCTACTCCAAGCTCTCCTGGAAGCCTTCTCTTCTCCAGGCTGCAGAGCCCCAACTCTCTCAGCCTGTCCTCACAGCAGAGCTGCTGCAGCCCTCTCAGCATCTTTATGGCCTCCTCTGGACCCACTCCAACACTTCCATGTCCTTCCTGTGCTGGGGGCTCCAGAACTGCACCCAGGACTGCAGGTGAGGTCTGAGGAGAGCAGAGCAAAGGGGCAGAATCCCCTCCCTTGCCCTGCTGGCCACACTTCTCTTGATGCAGCCCAGGATCATAATCATCAAGGATTAAGAAGTGCCTCACTGAAAATTTCTTCCAAGCAATAAAAATACCTTGTATTAGAGGCAACTCCAGCTATGCTGTTTGCCGTATTGTAAGCACCAGCTGCTGGGAAATGTCACAGAAAGCCTTCCATCTTTACTGAGCTGCCCAAAGTCATCCATGAACAGTAACCAGAACTGTGTTGTAGTCAAGCTTAGTACAGTAGGACCCCTTTTATATGTCACCGGGCAGATTTAGATCTCTAATTGTGTCAGCAGCGCGACTCTGATGAGGAGGTGGATCAGCAGTACAGTATTATGGAGCCCCAGGTGAGGAAATAGAGGAACTGGATTTCAGATTCTGTTTTGCTCCCTGGTTCCTATCTTTTCCTGCCTCTTAGTGGAGAAGGAGGAGAACACTGTGCTCCCAGCAATGAGGCAAAAGGATTGCAAGGAATCTCAAAGAAAAGATCAATCACACAAAACGAAGGCAAAACAAAGCATCTTCTGACTGGTTTTCTGGAAAGGACTGCACTGCTTGGCCAAGTATGCAGGAAGCAGTCACTCCTTGCAGGCTGTGAGGAGAGCACATCCAGGCTGGATTTCAAATGCTAAAATACTCCTTCCACAACAGGCACTGCTGCAGTTCTGAGCCTTTTAGAGGTGTGTGCTGTGAAGAAAGGTTTCACCTACACTAATTCATCAGTCAGAGTGTGCTGGTTTGAGTCTAGTCTAAGTGATTTTCAGAGTGGGGGGGTGGGTAACTCCCAAACCATCACACAGCATAAGCTGACCTGTGCTGTGTTCCAGTCACGCTCCAACAACAGATTTCTTGAGGCTGCAGGTGCTAGAAAAGCATAAGGGCAAGGTCACAGGTGGCTGTGAGTGCAGTGGCAGAGCTACCTCTGGCACCAGCAGCAGCGGAGGCAGCAGCCCCACAGCAGGGCACTGGTGCTCAGTATTGCACTCCTGAGCACAGCACACTGTAAGAGGGCAACAGACATCTCTGGTGGTCAGCACTCTAACTGCTGTGTTTTTCGGTCTGGGGCTCGGCCCGTTGCTGCCTTTAGGAAACAGACCCCATGCGTTTGTCACGTGCTGAAGAGAACCCAGCATTTATGCCATGACTTCCCTGGCTCCAAAAGCCCAGCTGTAATCCCCACACATGAGAGCAGGCACGTACCAAGCCTCACGTTAATATCCCAGCGGATGTAACTCTCTTCTCCCCCACACACAGAGAAATCCCTGCCATGCGCTCGCGCTCTGCACTCCTGTTTTAAGGTAATATTCAATCAGATGCTCAGCCTGGAAAATGAAGGCACCCCCTGAAAGTAGGTCAGGATGATTATCAAAAAGAAAAGTGCCATGCGGGATTGCTTCACGGAGGATCTCAAAGTCCCAACGGGTTAGAGGTTCTGCTTGGTAAATCAACACCTTCGTGGAAATACCTCCAACAGAAATATCACTTGTCACAGTCAGCTCTGCTGGGGCGGGGGGTACTCAGGGCACAGCCGCACAGGAAGCACCACTGCTTGTCTGCCCTCAATCCTGCGCTGATCCAAAGCCTCAGTGTAACGGTGCTGTTATCTGCTGGTGATTTCAGGAGGAATGAGCTCTCTGCTGAACTGGCAGGAATGGCTTTCCTGCAGAAAACTCTTCTGTATTGTTTTTGCTGGAACTCCTTTTAAAAAGCGTGGCCTGCGCTATCACAGGCAAAGGCATCGCTTCCAAAGCCGCCTGCTGCATCGCAGCATAAAGAATGAGCCCTACATACTACATCTATTACACATCCATATTATTTTTCATTTTGGAATGCTATAATTGAAATTCTTATTTGTGGAAGTAATGATTAATTTAATATTCTCAAAGAGAAGCAATTGGTATAACTCTAGATCCAAACCTCTATTTCTAGATTCATTCACAGAATACAAATGGTGCCTTACACAAAATACTACTGCAAAATTATAATCGTGTTAATTACAGTCAACACATACCCAAACCCACTGCTTATAAATTCAGACATTACTCTCTTGATTTCCCCAGCCTTAATAGCAATAATATGATAAACAGTAAATAAGGCGAGTGTCTTTGGGTTTACTGGTGATTAAAAAAAAAAAAGGTTTTTAGGTTTCCAGGTAATTAAACTACAGAGATTTTTGCAACTGAATATTGAAATCTCTCTTGAGATTTAAACTAACCTCACCAAGAGATACACCTGGGGACAGATGAACCTGAACGAGCATAGATATGAATTTAGTAATAAAAATGGAATTTTTTACATGGATTTAAAAATAAATTTAGTAATAAAAAATATAATTCTCTATTGCTAATAGCAGATTTATTACATAACGAAAAGCAAATTAAGTACAAGCTCAGATGAATGTAGTTCTAGTGAAGTGCATGCAGAGATATATGCAAGTGAAGAATTTAATCTTCCTTAATCTTCTCACGGGGCACAATTAATCCCCCACCTGCCGGCTCTGAAGAGGACTGCTCTAAAGATAACAACAGGAACAGCAAAACATCAGAATGATGCCACTATATGGCTATGCTGCTGAACAAAACACTGCATTCTCCTACTCTCTCCTGCAAGTGCTTTTCAACAGTGTGTGACTTGTGACACAACCGAGTAACACTGTTTGTTGCAACTGGCAACTGCTGGTGATGCTCTGTGGCAGCTGCCAAAACCACCAAAGGTCAGTAAGCAGCTAAGTGAGGATGTCAACATAAGGCCGTAGTTATGGTGCATAACTTCCACTGAAGAAGCTAAGCAATGCCCATTTGGTAAACAAGAAACTGGAGATGATCCTGGAGATCAGTGAGAAGGGCCCAGCAAGGTGCCAGAGCCAGGCAATGGGGGAAGGCATCTGGAGGAGCCCTGGGCCCTGAAAGCTCAGTGCACTCCCAGGAGCTGTAAAAGGTTGTTGAGACCTGACCCCCAGCCAAACCAACAAACAGAAGTGGTATGCCCTTGTCACGTAGACAGCTGGTTCCCATTCTGTGAGCTGTGTGCAGGATGCATGTTCATTCTAGTCTCACTACATGCCGTTCCCTGCTGCTTGGCCAGACCCCCTGTGGTGAGCCTGCAGCCATGCTGTAAACGCCTCTGCTCCTTCTGGCCAGGGTGAGGGACTTCAACTGCTGTGACCAGCCTGTGCCGAGTGCAGCACAGGTTTGCTAATGGCTGCAGAAAGGAGTTAAACACAAAGGCTCTTCTACAATTGTTCAATTAATTCTGGCTATTAAGACCAGTATCATAGAATCACAGAATGGTAGGGGTTGGAAAGGACCTCTGGAGATCACCTAGGCCAAACTCCCTGCCAAAGTAGGACCACCTAGGGCAGGCCACACAGGAGTACATCCATCTGGGTTTGTTAAGTGTCCAGAGAAGGAGACTCCAAAACCTTTCTGGGCAACCTGCTCCAGTGCTCCATCATTCTCACAGTAAAGTTTTCCTTATGTGGAGGTGGTATTTCCTGTGCTCCAGCATGTGTCCATTGCCCTCCATCATATCACAGGGTACCACTGCAAAGAGCCTGCCCCCTTCTTGACACCCACCATTCAGACACTCGCAAACACTGATCAGATCCCCTCTCAGCCTTCTCCTCTCCAGACTAAATAGCCCCAGGGCTCTCAGTCTTTCCTCATAGGGCAGTATTCCAGTCTCTGCATCATCCGTGTAGCCCTGTGTTGGACTTTCCCTAGTATGTCCAGGTCCTTATTGAAGTGCTGAGGTCAGAACTGGACACAATACTCAAGCTGTGGTCTCCCTAGGGTAGAGTAGACTGGGAGGAGAACCTGTCTCAACTTAGCAGACACAGTACATTATTTCTGTACTTTTCATGACTTTTAGAGCTTGGACCTGAGTCCACACACATCTACATGTACCCCACTTCTGCTGTGCATAGAGGCTAATCCATACTTAAAAATACAAAAATATTAAAAGCACAAACCAGAAATAAACTCTGGGATGTAGTGCAACAAGAAAAGCCTGCAGGCTTTTACAGCCTCAGTGCATGCCCAAACACAGCTCCTGGTGGCTTTGACTGGGTAAACATGCTTGTCCAAACTGCCCCAGGCAACCGCTTTGTCCCTGCCGCTCTGTCATGAGGTGACTTAGAATCATCCCCATGTCACCTGTGAAAGGGTAAGCTTTAAAATCTGGGGTAGCTGCAAGATGTCATGCGTAATTGCACGCCTAAGCCTTAGCTGCCAACGAGTAGTTACAGCCTGGGCGTCTGGGTAACCACAGCCTCTGTAGTTGGGGCAGGAGCTGAAGCAGGTCAGAAATGTCAGGAGAAACACCACTAACAGCACTGAACACAGACCATGCCACTTCCCAGGGCTGCAAACAGCCTTTCTCTTAAAGAGCAGATGGGACAGCGGTGAACCCAACCGTTTTCTGAGGTCAGGTCATGACTACACTTCCAGTCTAATTACTGCAGAAGAGTCTTAAAGATGAGAAAGAGCTGAATCCAGAAGGAAATCTGCTTTTCTCCCGAGAGACTATGTTAATGCCTTGGTTTTTTACCCTTGCACTGGTGCACATCTTGCCACATGCTTAGACTCCTGGACTGGAAATCAAACAGCCATGTCCTGAACATGAATCCACTCCTGCAGTCCAGACCAAAGGAGGGACACTCCTCTCCAAGGGAAAGGCATGCCATGCTCTCTGTTCTGTACAAAAGACAGGTCATCAGTAGTTCAGAAAGGAAAACTGATCCTGCACAAGATACAAAAGGACAGAGAAATCAATGAAAGGCAGCACCTGACTCAATGGACCTTCAGGCCGGAGAAGCTTCATCGGAGCCAGGTCAGAAAAAGGTGCTCTAGGTAAGTGTACTTTTCAAATTCTCCCCCGTGTATCTGGGAAACAGTAAAAAGATAGGTTAATGGTATAAGTCTTTGGACTTTCTTCTTCTCAGCGCTAAGAATGGCAGAATTTCAAACAGCCAGAAGGACATTCACTTAACCAAGTATTTTTACCTTTTCCCAAGCAAATACAGTGAATCTGAGTGCGCAAATGATGTCGAACAACCTGACACAGTCTTCTCTTCACCTGTGTGTGAAAAGCACCTTGCTTCAGAATACAAAAGCGGCTTCTGCAGATCCCACCCCAAGGCTTCACACGTTCTGTGCTGCACCTGTTGCACCACCACAAAGCAGACAGGTCACTGACCTTCAGCCACCAAGTCAGTCATCAGCTTGACCAGAGTGTGCAGAACCTTGCACCAGGGCACAGCTCTCTGATGAGAACACAGAACCCAAGTGCCTGCTGAAGCGCCATGGCTGCTGGGAGCTTGGTGCCCTGGGCAAGCAGGGCCATAGCTCTGAAACATCACCTGTTCCACACAGAGATTCTGCTTTGCTCATGCTGGGCCTGTCACCCTGAGTGGCTGCTGAAAGCACATGGGAACATCAAGAATGGGATTTGCTTTCTTCATCTTTAATTCTCTCCTAATCCTGCACCCACCAAAAACTGTTCTTAGAAAAAAAGTATCACTGTCTCCACTCCTGTCGTGGTAGGCCTAGGCAGGCCAAATTGGGCTTGTACCTGTCCTGGCTTGCCCAGCCATGTTTTTCTGCTCTCCCTCCTGCTGTTTTGGGGAGAGCAACCACGGGAAAAGGGACAAAGGGCCTGGAGCCACTAAGTCTGGGGTCTGTGGCCTGCCCAGACCCTGCTGTAAACAAGGTGCACAGGGTTGCCTTGTGCAAGGCTGTGTTCTGCCCAAAGAAGGGTAAAGCAAGCCTATGGCTTCACCCAAGATGGGCAAATCTTGGCTAACTGCCATTGGATTGGCTCTCCTGTGTCCAAAGGCCCATTGGTCTCAGGCTGTATTGGATCAAAGGAGATGAGCAGGGAGCACAGAGGCCTTTGCCATTCCAAGGTGTGTCTGTGCCTGCTGCCTCTGATCCCTCCACGCATTTGGCCTGCACAGCCGGCGTGACACCGCAAGACATCTGCCTGCACCTGGAAGCCTTCTGCCCAGGGGGAAGCCCTGCAGAGAACACAAATCATCCAGAGAGCCAGGAACAGGGCAGAGATCGTCTGCCTCCTTTCCCCAGAAGCCTGGGGAGACTCTAAAGCCTCTGACAGCTACCGACAGCAACCCTGCCTTGGGTACTGTCAGATAGAATTCTGTGAGTCAATACCCAAAGCCTCTTGGAATTATTAATTGCCTTCTGCCCTAAGCAGAAAGTAGCTCCTTGTGTCCATCTGGTGAGTAAGCGGCGTGCTGGCCGCAAGCGGTGTGCTGACCGCAAAGCTTCTCTGCCAGTTTAAATCGAGTTCAATTCATGTTTATAGTTAATAGTTATCTCTGGATCCTGTTATAGCCTGTACAGAGTTTCCATAATGTTGCAAAGAGCCTGTTAATATTATTATTATTAAATGGTGATGGGGGTGATGCGAGTTCTGGATACTTAATATTAATAAACTGTTAATATTTTTAAATATCATCTCGCATTAATTAAGTACCCCTGTCTCTGAGACAACTCCTTGACTCAAGGCTCCAGCGAATACTGAGTTCCACTGCTTTTCTGTTGCAGACATCTGTAAAAGCCTATGTCAGGAAAGACTAAAGTATTGCATACCACTAAGAACACTGCAGATGAACCCTCAGCAAAAAGTGCAGCCAGACAAGGCGCTGCTGCCCAAAGGCCTGGGGCAGTGCTGGGGGATCCTCTGAGGAAACTGAACAGTACCAGCACTCCTGAGTAGGGGAAAAAATATGTCTGATTTCCACTTGTAACGATCTCAGGCACAGCAGAGAAATATCAGTTATGCCTATGACTTTAAATACCCTCACTCAGTTTTACCTAATGTCAGCAACACAAAAATCCAGCAGCTATTATGCAATACCATCAATGGCAAGCAGACCTCCTGCCATACTGTTATCAGCTGCAGCTGCTCAGCTACTCACCTCTCCCATCAACCATGCAGTTTTTAAGACCCAGCAGAAAGGGAGGTTATTGACAACCAGATGATGCTGAGCTGAAAGCAAATCTCAGTAGGGTGAAAATCTGAGGGGGGGTGGGGGCGTGGAAGAAAACCAACCAACCAACCTCCCCCCCCCAAAACAAACAAAAAAATAAAGTCCCCAGAACAAAATTCCCATGTTCAAAGTCTGAACTCCAAAGTCACACTGAGCACCATTCATGCATTTCTCTACACACTGCATAACTTTCTACAGCAGCAGCACAACTCAGCCCAGAACACTTTGAGTCATACTAAGGAATGCCACAGGTACTGCTCTTGCAGCAAATGCCACTCAGGCACAACATGAAATTATCCCTAACTCTACTATAGTCTGACTGAACGCCACGGAGGATAAAAATGCTGCACCTCCCATCAGACAAGGGAATTGTTCCTTGGAGTATGCAACTGCAGTAGAGCTGCACTGCCTGCTCCGGCGCTGAGCAGGCCAACAGCAGCTGCACTTCCCCTCTTAGATTCAAACCCACAATAGTTATGAAACATTTCAAACATTGCATTCAGTCTAGCCTATTGTGAAGGCCAAAAAAACCCTTTTCTTATAAGGTGCAAGTTCAATGGTTCATGCTACACTGCCAACTTTCAATGTGCCAGGAAAATCAATCACCTAACTTACATAAATAAACTGCCAGGCAAAGTCCACCTTTTGAAGTTCACCTTTTAATTCCTTTTCTTCTAAGAGGAAAGAACATTAGGGCCACAATGCTCAGAGGGCTGGAGCAGCTCTCCTATGAGGACAGGCTACGAGAGTTGGGGCCTGGAGAAGGCTTCCAGGAGACCTTAGAGTAGCCTTCCAGGATCTGAAAGGGGCCTATAGGAAGGCTGGGGAGGGACCATTGACAAGGTCTTGTAATGACAGGACAAGGGGCAATGGGTTTGAAGTGTCAGAGGGGAGATTGAAAGTGGATGTTAGGAGGAAGTTGTTTGCAGTGAGGGTGGTGAGACACAGGCACAGGTTGGCCAGGGAGGTTGTGGCTGCTCCCTCCCTGGAGGTGTTGAAGGCCAGGTTGGAGGAGGCCTTGAGTGACCTGTGCTAGTGGGAGGTGTCCCTGCCTATGGCAGGGGGTTGGAACTGGATGATCCTTGAGGTCCCTTCCAACCTTAACATTCTATGATTCTATGATTCTAGATCTCTCGGTCTAAAAAGGCATCTTTGAGTTTACAGCTCTGAATTTTGAGACGCATTTAATTGACAAGACACAGGAAAACACACAATCAGAAAACATCCTTTATTGATAATTTCAGAAGTCATCCTCTGAGTCGTAAACCTCCACTGTTTGCTGCGACCTCTTAATGCCAATTATTAAATCCACAGAGAGCAGCTCTGAAACACAGTGGAGAACTGAAAGGACTACCTGGTATTTGCAATACACTGATTCTAAACCTTTCTCGTTCACAGCCAGTAGCTGATTATTCTCAAGTGCATTTATGGTTTTGAGATAGAACGTGGTGAAGCTGCATCCTTCTGTTGTCCTGTGAAGGGATTTGGGAATACTTAGCAAAGCATCAGCAACCACCTTAGACACGATAGTTAGGTCTGACTGCTGCAAGTGTTTTGCATAGCACCGAATGTAATAATGTAACAGGATTTCAAAGTAGCCTCCCACTGGCAAAACTGATCCTGCTTCTATGAGGCAGCTGGAATGATTCTGTGGAATACTGGCACAAGTCCTTCCAGTTCTAAATGAAGCTACACTGGGATCTGTTTTCTCTAGAGCTTTGTCAGCATCTAGGTGTTCAGAAGCAGTGCCTCTATTAGCACCCTGTGCTGCTGAGGTGGTCGTTCCGTAGTCCTTTTGACTGGCCAGAAGTGAATCACTTTTATAGTTCTCATGCATGCCACCTGGATGCTCCCATCTGGCATACAGTTTCTGTACCTCTCTTGAAGAGCCATCTGCCTCAGTGGCAACATTGACTTCTTTGATGTGTGACACGGGACTCAAGGGCATTTGCAAGTCTGTTTGCACACATGTTAGATTCTCACTTCCCTGCAAATCAGGGTCCCCATCTGCTTTCAGCTGATGTTCAAGAATCTGATCACTGTTACAAGAAATATTTTGGATTACAAGTTGCTTATGAATAGTGGAAGAATGGCAACTGCCAACCTCCAAGGCTTCATTCTGGTTTTCACCTTGTGCTTTGCATTCCTCCCTCTGATCAACTGTTTTAAATAGCTGCTGCAGCATCGTAAACGCCCCCTGTAAAGCAGCAGCGTGTTGCTCAGTAACACCATCGACTGGCCCGCACAGAATCAGGCAATGGGGCTGAAAGGCACACACGCTGGGAAAGCTGATGTGAACACATCTCTTTGAGCCGAGGAGCAAGGGCTGGCAAAACGTTACCACTGTGGTTTCAGTGATTTCTCCACGTAGGTTATCACTCAAAGGTGAGTAAGGTGAGACTCCTGTGATTTCAGAGATAAGAGTCATTTCTTCTGCCGATAAGCACTCCACCACTGACAGACTGTGCAATTTGGCATAGTAGATAACTACTTCCTCTTGTTTTACGCTCGACAGTAACAGCTTAATGTTGTTGCTCTGCAAGTGTTTCACTACAGCTTCTGTCCTCCTTGCAATCCAGCAGAGGGATGCCTGATACTGACCCTCTGAGTCTACAACGAACTCGACACCGCGGGTGGAGAGAGCAGGCCGGAGGGGCTCGGTGACGAGCACAGCTCGTAGGTCCCCTCCTGCCGGGAAATAGGTCGCGAAGTCCCTGCGAAGGACGAGCCCGGGCAAGACCCTGGACGCCGCCACGGGAAGGCCGACCACGGCGGTGTGCAGTTCCGCGAACCGGTGGCTGAGGAGGCGCAGCAGCTGCGGATGGGGGGCGGCAGCCGCGGCGCAGCGCCGCAAGTACTCGCAACTCAGCCGCGCCAGGCACCGCCGCTCTCCGGGCCCCAGCCGGCCGCTCAGGTAGGCCTCCACTAGAGCCTCTAGGGCGCCCGCCCTAGAGGCCTCCCACTCGGGCAGAATCGAC
>VWYK01089324.1:9025-24818 GCA_013399775.1 Semnornis frantzii
GCAAACAGTCTCTCTGCAGCCTGCTTGCAGCCCCTTCAGGTCCTGGCAGGTTGCTGTTAGGTCTGCCTGGAGCCTTCTCTTCTCCATGCTGCACACTCCCAGCTCCCTCAGCCTGTCCTCCTAGCAGAGCTGCCCCAGCCCCGTGGTCATTTTTGTGGCCAACTCTGGACCTGCTCCATCAGGTCCATGTGCTTCCGGTGTTGAGGGCTCCAGAGCAGGACACAGCCCTGCAGGTGAGGTCTCAGCAGAGCAGAGGGGCAGGATCTCCTCTCTCCATCTCTGGCCATGCTGCTTTGGATGCAGCCCAGGCTGCCATTGGCCTTCTGGGCTGCTAGTGCCCACTGCTGGCTCCTGTCCAGCTTCTCCTCCACCAGCATCCCCAGGGGTGTTCTCAGTTCTGTGGACAACATCCAGACCATTACCTCGAACATTTGGGGCTTTTTGTTTTGTGTTGGGTTTGGAGTGAGCCAGATGAAACTGGTGGCATAAGGACCTAATGTCCTTAATGACCTCCAGTCATTTGTGAAGTCATGGATGATGCACAGCTTTAATCACATCACTTCAAACTTTCTTTTGTTCCAGGCTCAGTGTAAATCAGGTTACAGACCATGGAGTAAGGATCTTGTATGAAGAACTCTCCAAGTACCAAATTGTGTCTTTCTTGGGGTATGTATCAGCTGGGAGCAAAACACTTAGATATTGATATTAGAAAATAAAAGTGCACTGCTGACAGTGTTGACACACAAAGGAGGGCTGGAAACTACAGCTAGCTCCTTGTGTGGTGCACATAAGAGAAGCAGCATTTTGGCTTTAGAGGCTACTTAGGGCTTGTAGTGGTAGGCCTAGAGGAAGCAGCTTTAAGCTACAAGAAAGCCACAAGGGACTTTTTACAAGGACTTGTGGTGATAGGATAAGAGGAAGTGGATTGAAGCTTGAGGAGTGCAGATTGAAAGTGGTAATTAGGAAGAAATTCTTGCTAGCGAGGGTTGGGAGACACTGGCACAGCTTGCTCAGGGAGGCCGTGAATGTCCACTCCCTGGAGGTGTTCAAGGCCAGGCTGGATGAGGCCCTGAGCAAGCTGGGCTGGTGGGAGGTGTCCCTGCCCATGGCAGGGGGTTGGAACTGCATGGTCTTTAAGGTTCCTTCCAACCTAAACCACTCTCTGAATCTCAGCTCTGAGCTGATTGATCTTTGTACACTGAGTAAAGAACCCAGCTTTGGGAGAGCAGCTTTGACCTCTTGGCTCAGCAGCTACATAAAAGTGACTTTTGGAGGAGCAAACTGGTGAATACCAAGGGTTGCCTCCCTTGTACAGTGTCCTAATGCAAGCAGAGCTGCTGAGCTCTCTGATATTCAGTCATATTTGCAAGGGGATTTAATGACTTTTAAAAGAGAAAAAAATAATCCCAATCTTCTGACTTGTGCCAATATTAATTCTGCACCAGCACAGGAATAAAGGGAAGCTTTTGTTTGCTTGGAGAGACTACTTATTGAAAAACCAATCATGTAACTGTTTTCCCATCATCTGCTGTCTGCTCTCCTTGTATTTTATATCTAAACCCTTCACAAGATAAACTGTCTATAAAAATACAAACACAAACAACTGTGAACATGTCCCAAGCCATACCAAATAAGATTGATGCTATCCATGTGTGCATTCTAAAATATGCAGCTTGTAAAGTATCAGCAGGAATAACCTATTTTTTACCATTCTGATTTTTCTTTAAGCTTATACAACAATCAAATCACTGATGTTGGAGCCAGATATGTTGCAAAACTCATTGAAGAGTGTTCAAGCCTTGAATATGTAAAGTATGTTGGATTTTGGTCTTTTTTTTTTTCCCTCCCTGTCTACAGTATCCTGACTAGGGTAAAGCAACCTGAAAGGAGAGAGAGTGGGGAAAAGGCCTAAGTCATGTTTCCAGTAAAGCATGGTTGCAGCTGACTGCTCTTCTGCAGTAGTCTGGCAGTGAAGGGCAGGAGGTGAAACTGCTGAATGCAGAGTCCTTAGTGGCAGAATGTGGCAATAAGCAGAAAGAGAGCATGAGACCTGACCTGCTCTTTACCTAACCTCAGCCAGGTGCCCAGACTGGACTTAGGAGGTGCATGAACCTTGCTGCCCCTTGCAGCAGGCAGATTCACTTGGATTCAGTACCACACTTCTTTGTATCTCATCTCTCCTGGGCCACTGGAGTCAGGCTGTGTTGGTGTCATGCCTTAACACTAGAATTCCCCAAACCCTCTTGATGAGCTGTTCCCTTTAATTCCCAGAACTTCCCCAGAAAGCAGAGCCTGGCTGTGCACAGCACAGGTTTGTCATAAAGGTGGATCATTAACCAATGTTTTCTTTGTAACCAGAGCAGAAAATAGAGGGAATAATAGCAGTGTCAGCACCTGAAGGCCCACACTGGCCACATCCTCCCCACTTAAAATCTTTGCAGAGTTTTGGAAGCCAAAAGCACTCTGTTTCTGTCACTGCTTTGCCACAGCAGGTGGCTTGCTGAACTCACTCTAAAACACCTGTGGGGAGATGGCTCCTCTCAGGCTGCACAGGAGCCCCAAAGCCTGTGGGGAGATGGCTCCTCTCAGGCTGCACAGGAGCCCCAAAGCCTGTGGGGAGATGGCTCCTTTCAGGCTGCACAGGAGCCCCAAAGCCTGTGGGGAGATGGCTCCTCTCAGGCTGCACAGGAGCCCCAAAGCCTGTGGGGAGATGGCTCCTCTCAGGCTGCACAGGAGCCCCAAAGCCTGTGGGGAGATGGCTCCTCTCAGGCTGCACAGGAGCCCCAAAGCCTGTGGGGAGATGGCTCCTCTCAGGCTGCACAGGAGCCCCAAAGCCTGTGGGGAGATGGCTCCTCTCAGGCTGCACAGGAGCCCCAAAGCCTGTGGGGAGATGGCTCCTCTCAGGCTGCACAGGAGCCCCAAAGCCTGTGGGGAGATGGCTCCTCTCAGGCTGCACAGGAGCCCCAAAGCCTGTGGGGAGATGGCTCCTCTCAGGCTGCACAGGAGCCCCAAAGCCTGTGGGGAGATGGCTCCTCTCAGGCTGCACAGGAGCCCCAAAGCCTGTGGGGAGATGGCTCCTCTCAGGCTGCACAGGAGCCCCAAAGCCTGTGGGGAGATGGCTCCTCTCAGGCTGCACAGGAGCCCCAAAGCCTGTGGGGAGATGGCTCCTCTCAGGCTGCACAGGAGCCCCAAAGCCTGTGGGGAGATGGCTCCTCTCAGGCTGCACAGGAGCCCCAAAGCCTGTGGGGAGATGGCTCCTCTCAGGCTGCACAGGAGCCCCAAAGCCTGTGGGGAGATGGCTCCTCTCAGGCTGCACAGGAGCCCCAAAGCCTGTGGGGAGATGGCTCCTCTCAGGCTGCACAGGANCTGCCAGGACCTGAAGGGGGCTACAAGAAAGCCACAAGGGACTTTTTACAAGGGCTCGTGGTGACAGGATGAGAGGGAATGGATTGAAGCTTGAGGAGGGCAGATTGAGACTGGAGGTTAGGAAGAAATTCTTGCCAGTGAGGGTGGGCAGACACTGGCACAGGTTGTCCAGAGAGGCTGTGGATGCTCCCTCCCTGGAGGTGCTCAAGGCCAGGCTGGATGAGGCCTGGAGCAAGCAGTGCTGGTGGGAGGTGTCCCTGCCCATGGCAGGGGCTTGGAACCGGATGATCTTTGAGGTCCCTTCCTCAACCATTTTATGATGAACTTTAAGGTCTCTTCCAACCTAAACCATTTTATGATGAGCTTTAAGGTCTCTTCCAACCCAACCCATTCTATGAATCTCTGAATCTATTCACTGGCCCAAAGTCAGTCAAAGTAGCCAGTTTGACTTGATCCCAATGTAGTGGGCTGAAGGACTTTTGGGTTCTTCTTTCCATCAACATACAGGAGCTGAGACTTAGCTCTTCCTTGACCTTCAGCCATCTGATAGGTCCACACAGGACAGAGAAAGCCCCACAGCCCTTCAATAGATTTCCAGCCAGGGACAGTCAAAGCTGCTCTGGCCTGTGCCACTGCCTGCAGCCTGTGCTTGGAAGAGCAAGACTTGGCACTGTCACAACCTGTGGTTATCAGCTGCAGCCACATGGTCCCTGTGGCATCACAAAACCTGATTTGTGTAATCCACCTACTCTGCACAGCTGCTGGTGGTACAGACTAGATTAAAAACTAGGCAGGGACCCCTGGCTTGGGGCTCAGCTCCTGAAAGCTCCTTTCTGACATACTGAGCTCCAAACCACTGGCAGAAACACTTTTGCTGGGAGGGCTGAGATACAAAATGTAGTCAAATGCCTGTGCCCTGGGTTAGCCACTGGGCACTGGAGCTGCCTCCACAGTCAACAAGCCTGAAACACTCAGGGTGCTTTCTGAGCTGGTGGTGTAACAGCTGATGTGTCTCACCAGTTCCTGTGTTCCCTGCAGAATAGGGGCAAACAAAATAACCAGTGAAGGAGGGAAGTGCCTTGCCCAGGCCGTCCAGAAGAGCAGCACAATCTTTGAAATTGGGTAAGTTCAGAGCAGAGCTGAAGGCTTGGGCTTGGCAGGGCCTTAGGGTGCTGCTGAGTCAGCAGAGGCTGGTGCTGGGAGTGGAAGGGGCCTGGCTTAGCAGGGAGGGCTCTTGGCAGGTTTCTCACAAGCCTGAGGGACTGTGAAGGAATTGGAGGGGGAGGGAGAAGGGAAGAGTGTGATGCTGAGGGCAGTCAGGCAGCACACCTGATGTCTCTCCTCTTCCTCTCTTCACCAGGATGTGGGGTAACCAGGTTGGAGACGAAGGAGCAAAGGCATTTGCAGAGGCCCTGAGGAACCACCCCAGGTTAACAAATGTGAGGTAAAACATCAGTGGAGCCAGGCAGCTTGGCACAGTGCTGGCATTCCCATCCTGCTTTGAAGTGATGACTGTTTCCACCAAGAATTAGCTTGGAATGCCATCTGGTTCTGCAGGCTGCACTGTGCAACAGCAGCCTGTGGTGCAAGCAGGAGGCCAGATTGAGCCAAAAAGCCCTGTGCAGCCAGTAAGCAAGTTCAAAATACTGCAGGGCTGAGGGCTGGTATCCTTTCTCCTGTTTGCACCACCTCCCCTGGTGGGGCACAGTTACTGGCACATGGAGAAGCCCCTGGTCAGTGAGGGGTAGAAGCAGAAGGGTGCCCCAGCTGCTGCAGAATCCCCACAAGCTCAGAAGCTGCAGCAGCTTCTGCAAAGTAATCTTATGGTGATGAACTGCACAGGGCCTGGGGTACTCTGAAACCCAGGCTCATCCTGTAGGTCAGTGGAGCTAGGGGATACCATCCAGAAGGATGTTGATAGGCTTGAGAAGTGGGCCAGTGCCAGCTGTGTGAGGGTCAACAAGTCAAAGTGCAAGGTCCTGCAGCTGGGCCAGGTCAGTCTGAGGCACAAATCAGGCTGGGGGCAGAGTGGGTTCTGGAGGTCCTAGCCTGGGTGAAGCTGGAAGCACAGCACAGGGATAAGCCAGGGTAAACCAGCCTGCTCCCTGCCAGACTTCAGATGCTGGCAGGGATTTACAGATGCAGGATGAAGCCAGGCTCTGCTGGGTGATGCCCAGTGCCGGCACAAGGGGCAATGGTGGAAGCTGAGGCATAGGAAGTTTCATTTAAACATGAGGAGGAATTTGTTCCCTGTGAGAGTGACAGAACCCTGGCACAGGCTGCCCAGGGAGGTTGTGGAGTCTCCCTCTCTGGAGATATTCAAGACCTGCCTGGATGTGTTCCTGTGTGCTCTGCTCTGGGTGATCCTGCTCTGGCAGGGGGGTTGGACTGGGTGAGCTTTCAAGGTCCCTTCCAGCCCCTGACATTCTGTGATTCTGTTGTGGAGATGGCTGCCAGCTCCTCCAGGCAGCTGGAGCCTGGCATGCTGGTGAGCACTAAGATGGGACTCCACAGCAGGGCAGCCCACAAGGTCCCTCTGTTCCCCCACGAGGTGGCACACGACACCAGAGCCTTTAGAAACAGGGCACCTGGGGAGTTCAGGGAGCTCCAGAGAGCTTACTGCTGCCACTTCCCATTCCTGGCATTTCAGAGCTCCTCCCTTCTGCCAGCAGATAGCCAAGTTTAAAAATTAAAAGCCAGACAGGTGCAGTGACCTAGATCTGTTTGAAGTTAAAAGCTCTCTTCCCAGAATTGCAGAACACATCCAGATGCATTAGGCTTGGGAAAAAAAAAAAAAACAAACAAAACCATTTTGAACCTGAAGCAGAGCTGAGGGTTTCCCAGACAAGAACAAAGAACACTGATAAATGTGTTTGCAAGGATCAGGAGGAGTAACTGTGCTGGCTGGGGCTAGGCTTTGCTGGCACCTCTGCAGGGTGAGTCTGCTCTGGAGCTCAGCCAGGAAGGACATGGACCTGATGGAACAAGTCCAGAGGAAGCCATGAAAATGATCATGGGGCTGGAGCACAAGGACAGGGTGGGGGAGCTGTGGTTGCTCAGCCTGGAGAAGGCTCCAGGCAGACCTAACAGCAGCCTGCCAGGACCTGAAGGGGCTGCAAGCAGGCTGCAGAGGGACTGTTTGCAAAGCCTGCAGGGACAGGATGAGGGCAATGGTTTGAAATGAGAGCAGAGCAGATTGAGCTTGGATGTGAGGAACAAGTTGTGCAGCAGGAGGCTGCTGGGACACTGCCACAGGCTGCCCAGGGAGGTGGTTGAGGCCTCATGCCTGGAGATACTGGAGGTGAGGCTGGAGAAGGCTGTGAGCAAGCTGATCAGAGCAAGCAAGTGGTCTCCCTGATCACTGCAGGGGGCTTGGACTATCCCTCCAGTGATACCTTTCTTGGGAACCAGGTAGTGCAGGATGGCCTCTGGGACAGTGGAAGTGCCAAGGGCTGCTGGCTGCTTCTTACACATTCTTGTCTTTGCTTCACAGTCTGGCACTCAATGGCATCACCCCAGAGGGAGGCAAAAGCATTGCTGAAGCTCTGCAACACAACAACTCAGTGAAAATATTCTGGTAATTGACACTGGGGTCTGCTTCTCCTCCTCTTCTTTCTCCAGACAGCTGCAGCCTTACTTCCTGCAATGCCATTGTCATCTCCTACTCTCCTCCTCCCCTTTGCTTTCACTACTAACAGGACATGAGATCCATCCCTTTGGAGGAATGGAGATGTGAGGATGGCTCAGCAGCACCTGTCCCAGTGTCATGCTTTGCACTGCACCTCCATCTGGCTTTCCCCATCTGCCCTCACTTCCATCACCTGAAGTCAAGTTCCTTGCCCTTAGTTTTTAGAACTCTTCAGTGTTGTCTCTACCTCTCTACTTCTTCCCACTACACCTCATCCACCTTTTAGACACTGAAACATCATCAGGAGGTATCATTAACACACTACTCTGAGAAATAAAATCTGGCACTTTTGTCTCTCTTATCTCCAGGGCTTTTCTTTAGCATCTCTTTGTGTCCAGCCTGTCCAAATTGCTCAGGGCAGGAAGAGCACAGCCCCCTTGGGCTGGCTGAAGCTTCTACAGATGAACATCCTGAGGGAACCTTTTCTCTCCCACTTAGGTTGACTAAAAATGAGCTGGATGATGAAGCAGCAGTGAGTTTTGCAGAGATGCTGAAGGTCAACAAGAAACTGACACATCTCTGGTGAGTTACATCCCACGGAGGCACAGCTCTTTGGCTCTCACTGCCTTAAAGCTTCCCCTTCAAAGCCTGTGTAGGTCACAGTAAGCTTCCTCTGTGTGGTCCTGATGCATCTGGCTGGCTCTGGGCAGCTCTAGTGGCAAGGTAATCAAGTTGCTGCCTAGCATTTGGAACCTGCTTGCACACAGGGAAGAGGTGAAGCTGGTTTTGTGTCCCAGCATCTTTCAAACCACTGATTGATTTGATCTCTCCTTAGGGCAACTGCCCTGGCCTCAAAGACAAACATTTCAGGAGGAAAATGCAATCAGACAACTAGAACAGAGTATTGTGATCCTTTATCACCATACTGTGGAAGGAGCAACTCTGCCCTTCAACCAAGAACCTACAAGAGAGACACTTCAATGTGTGTCACACTTGCTCCCTGTTTTCTGCTAGGGCTGGCACTGCCACTCCTGCAAGGCTCTCACCCACAGGAGGGACATCCCCAGGAAACCAAGGATTGTTTCTAGCAATCACAGAGTGTCTTAAACTCCTGAGACAGCACAGCAGTGGCTGTTCTAGTCCAGAGGTTCACAAGACTTGGGCCACAGGTGGGCTTGGGCAGCTGTAGGCTGTGAAATCCACAGCTCCCTGAGAAATGCAGGCCCTCTGCAATCAGTTTTGCTGAGCAGACTCTAGCATTCCCTGGATTAATCCAAGCTCCCACCCCTTAGGGAGCTTTGCTCTCTCAGCAGGCTGAGTGGAGGGGGTCCCTGTGCTGTAAACCCCTTCAGTGGTGTTCTAACATGAAATGCTTTCTTTTCCCAGGCTTATCCAGAATCGAATTACAGCCAAAGGGGCGAAGCACCTCAGTGAAGCACTCAAGGAGAACACAACAATTAAGGAAGTCTGGTAAAGATCCCTTCCTCAAAGGCTCACTCCAAACTTCCTCCTTGAAGCACTTTTAGCATTGCTACCTTCCAAAGCAAGTTTGTGAGCCAGGGGTTGTGGTTCCACCTGTGGGCTTCACAGAGGTAAAAACTCCTCTCTGTGTGTTACAGTAGCAGGCAGCTTGCAAAGGCCTGCAGGGACGGGATGAGGGCAATGGTTTGAAATGAGAGCAGAGCAGATTGAGCTTGGATGTGAGGAACAAGTTGTGCAGCAGGAGGCTGCTGGAACACTGCCACAGGCTGCCCAGGGAGGTGATTGAGGCCTCATGGCTGGAGATGCTGAAGGTGAGGCTGGAGAAGTCTGTGAGCAAGCTGCTGTAGTGGAGGATGTCCCTGCTGAGTGCAGGGGGTTGGACTGGCTGAGCTTGGGAGGTCCCTTCCAGTCCAAACCATTCCATGCTTCTAAGATCTGTCTGCACCACAGTCACAGAATGTGTGTGTGCAGAATTAGGACTTCTTTTTTTAAGCCAAGTTTTGCTTCTGATTATTTTTGCTTTTCTTTCTGAACAAGGTCATGGTTTTCAGGAGCCAGATACCAGCCAGCAGATGATGGTTCCATGACCACATTGGTTGTAGAATTTGTGCCTGGATTTGCTGTGGGCAGTGCTCCAAACACTCTGCAAGTGCTAAGCTACAGGAAGATTAACTTTATGTGAAATGTTTGTTTGAAATTAGATGGGCATCCCATAATCACACCTGGGCATTGTAGAGCCAAATTCTTCCCCTCCCCCCAGGGAGCTCAGGAGTCAATAGAACTGTGCTGGGTTTAGCACTGCTGCTTTTATTACTGTGTGAACTTTAGACTGAAGTGTCTCTGGTTGGTTGGAGAAGGGACACTGGCTTCTTGCTCTGGCAGACAGTGACTCACTGCTGACTTAGTGAGCTCCCTGGGGATGTGAGAGATGCTTTTTTCCAAAGGCCACTGCCAGCTTTCATCTGCAGAAGCATCATCAATTCATAGAATGGTTTGGGCAGGAAGGCACTTCCAAAGCTCATCCAGTCCAACCCCAGCACTCAGCAGGGACATCCTCCACTACAGCAGCTTGCTCACAGCCTTCTCCAGCCTCACCTTCAATATCTCCAGCCATGGGGCCTCAAACACCTCCCTGGGCAGCCTGTGGCAGTGTTCCAGCAGTCTCCTGTTGTTCCTCACACCCAAGCTCTATCTGCTCTGCTCTCATTTCAAACCACTGCCCTCATCCTGTCCCTGCAGGCCTTTGCACACAGTCCCTCTGCAGCCTGCTTGCAGCCCCTTCAGGTCCTGGCAGGCTGCTGTTAGGTCTGCCTGGAGCCTTCTCTCCAGGCTGCACACCCCCAGCTCCCTCAGCCTGTCCTTGTAGCAGAGCTGCTCTACTCTCCTGATCATCTTTGTGGCCCTCCTCTGGACCTGTTCCATCAGGTCCTTGTCCCACTTGAATCATTCTGAATCTTCTGACCAAAATATCTGTTGATTCTTGCTTGAGTTTTCAGAGGTGCTCATTAACATCCAGAATTAGTGTAAGTCTAAATGGTTTCAAGGTTGCTGGAAGTTGCACTCAGCAAGCTGCTCCTTGTCAAGGATGGGAACATCAATGTAGATTAACTTTCTGTAGCCAGAGGTGAAGTTTGCTCTAAGTCATTTCAGATTTGTAGTGCCTGTGTTCTTCACAGAGTTTTCTTCTCACATGGTGTTAGGGAAGACACAAAATGCTCTGCAGGTTGTCTAAATGTCTTTAAACTAGCCTCACTCCACCATGAGGACTTTTGTCAGCTGTGTGCTGCTGGCTGAAAGGCAGACAGTTGAGTGTGCAACACTGATTTTAGCTCAGTGAAGTTTAGCTGTGGATTCAGATTTTGTTCCTGAGGAAGCAGCCTGGGAGCAGCAGCGCCGTGGTCAGCTCCCAGCCCTGTGCCCCTGGGAAGCAGGCAGCTCACAGCCTCCCACAGCTGGCAGCTCTGCTCCATACCCTTGGCAAAACACAGGATGGGCCACGGGGAGGTGGGCTGGGCAGCAGCCTCACACCTTTTGTTTGTCCTCTCCAGTTTGAATGGGAACCTGCTGAGCCAAGAAGAGGCCAAAGCTTTTGAGAAGGAAGAGCGCATCGTCTGCTGCTGAGGCAGGGCTCTGCTCCTGCCACGAGCTCCTTGTCACACAGCTCCCACACTGGGCCTGCAGGCTTCATGCAGGGGTCAGGCTGCCTTTTGGTGAGCATGCTGAGCTCCCTCAGCTCCCTCTCTTACCCTGCTGCGGGGGAAGGTGATGCTTGTGTGGTGCTTTGAAGCTGAACTGCGAAGTGCTACAGAGCAGAGCTGCTGGCAGGTGTTTGCATTTTGGTAGCTTCAGTGTACAGAATAAATCTAAACCTGGGTAAATAATCTCCAGCCTCCTTTTATACAGAAATACCTGTGCAAGGAAGGGGGCAAGATGCACAGCCTCCCTGAGGTCACAGGATTGTCTGCTTCAGAACTGGAAGTGAACACAGGATGTGCTTGGAATAGTTGTGTGGTGCTGCTGATTTCAGCCTGAAACCCTTTCTCCTGCCTAGAAACTGGGCCCTTCTTTCTCCACTGACCACAGGTCCCCTTGAAGACACTGCTTGGCTGTTGTTGTTGAGAAATGGATGCATCACACAGTCACAGATTGCATGGGGTTAAAAGGGACCCTCAAAGATCATCTTGTGCAATCCTCCTGCACTCATCAGGGACACTTGCAACCAGATCAGGCTGCCCAGAGCCACACTGAGGAGTCTGATCTTGAATTTCTTCAGGGAGGGGGTCTCAACCACATCCCTGGGCAGCCTGTTGCAGTATTTTACCACTTTCCAAGCCTGAGTAGGCCATAGTGTTCCTAAAGGAAAGGTGAAGTCACAGGGATGCTGCTGCTATGCTTAGTGAGTCTGGGGAAGTGTCCTCCAGCCACAACAGCCAGCAGCAGACTGGAGTGAGGTCTGTGGAGACTGAGCAGGTTGGGTATTGGGCTGGAGCAGGGGAGGCACAAGGCAAGGCTGAGAGGACTCCCTGTGGTTAGTATCAGCACTGCTGTTCCACAGAGAGGCAGCTGAGGCTTTTCCACCATGCCAGAGGACAGCTGCTAACCTGAATGATTCTGCACCTGAGCCATGTTCACTGAGGCAAAAGGGTTGACAGCTCCAAATGAGCTGCATTTCAAGGCAAAAACCTCTGCTAGAGCAAGGCCTGCAAATGCTTCTCAGCCACTTTGACAAACCAGAGGCCTTGGATGGAAGCTTGGCAAAATGTTGCTGGCTTTGCCAGCCTGCTCTTCTGGAGGGGAGGAGCTGATGCAGAAGGGCCTTCACCAGAGGTGGTGGTTACCTGTGTGCTCCCAGTTTGCTCTCATCATTGAATTGTTTGCTCATTTTCCAGGTAGAAAATAGAGTTTAAACCCCCAGCTTCTGTCCTCATTTCACTGACAAAGAAGCACAAAATGTCCTGACAGCTCCCTACAAGCTTCTGTCCCTCTTTTGGTTTAGAGCAACCTTTGGGGCTATCTGTAGGGTGATAACCAGCTCCACCCTGCTACAGAGCCTGTTACATTCCCAGCTGCTTCAAGCCAGGCATCCAGAGCAGTGCTCTCAGGGACAGGCCTGGTCACAGGGCTGCAGCAGAGTGAGTGGTGGCAGGGTGAAGCCCAGCTCCATACCAGGTTTGTCACCCATGATGGTGCTTTCACCACTGCTGCAGGACCTGAGAGCAAACTGACCCTGGTGCAGAAGTGTTCCCTTTGCTCCCATGGGGTAGAGTCAGAGCTCCAGCAAACAACTAAACTGTGTCTAGCTGCCAGGGGAATTCATCCTGTACACTAAAGGCAGCAGCTTCATGAGCTGCTGAAGTCTCAGGAGACTCAAACCTCAAGGAGTGGAGCAAACAAAGCTCCCAGTACCTGCCAGACTCTGTCATCCTTGGTAGATGTCAGTCCTGGCCCAGGTGAAGAGGAAAGCTGCTCCCTCAGGTCCACTGAGGCAGAGGGGTGAGGATGCCTTACTGCTGCATAGAGCAGGGATGGCCTCACAGTGCTTTTTCTGCTTGGTGACAAAGCCTGACCAAGCCTTGGCATTTTCCTTCTGCTCAAAGGCACCTTCAGGCAGCAGCTAAGAGGGGAAGGGGCTGGGGGGCACAATGGCTGTGTTAAAATTTAAGCACCCGTTCAAAGGAAGCAATGTGGCACCAGGGTGAAAATGAAAAGCAGGGCAGGAGCCAGGCACAGAAGATGACTCAAGAGAGGTCAGATGCAGAGAGGCAGCGAGTGCCTGCAGTTCCCCTGTGCTTTTAGTGCCTGCCTGCTCTGCTCCTGCCCTCACCAGGAGTGAGTCATCTTGCGTCAGCTGGGGATGGGCTTTGTGCAATTATTTATTTATGTCAAAGCCTCCTCCCTGCCCACACAGCCCTGATCTCATCCCCTCCAAAAACAGATGCTGGCAAACCAGGGCAGGCAAGCTCCAGCTCCCTTGGCTCTTGCTATGGCTCCTCACCCAGGGGCTGGCTGGCGAGGAGCTGGCAGGCAGGAGCTGCACACCACCTCCCAGGCAGTGTCCTCTCAGGCCTGGTTTGGCTGTTTTGGACACAGGCATCCTTCTCCAAGTGGGGTGGGAAGGAGCTAGGAAGCTCCTCAGCTAAACAAACATGCCAGGGGATGGTTGCAGAGACCTGCAGGCTCCAGCCTGCACCCCTCTAGGTGCAGACAGTGCTCAGGTCTTGTAGCTTCGGAAGGAGAAGGAGACCTTCCAGCACAGGGCACCCAAAAGCCAGGGCAGAAAAGGCCCTGCTTCAGCTCCAGCTGCTGCAGGCCACTCTTGCCTCCCTGCCTGCACTCTCTGCCACAGGCTGTGTCTTGCTCTCCTTCCTGCTAAAACCATCCCCAGGGTGGGCTCTGGGTACAGACCACTGGCTGCACCAATCAGCAGTGTGCAGTCATGGTGCCAGCACACACATGTCCAGCATCACCAACTCATATTGCCAGCCCCCAGGAACAGCCTGGGGCCAGCACTGCTGCCCAGCTCACCCCACAGGCCTGGCAACTTGGGGCAGAGGTGGCACATTCCATGTGCCAGCTGTAGGCAAGAGAGTAGGACTTTATATTGATACCAATGGATGCCAGCACTGAAATCCCACAGATGAAATCCTGCCCCTGCTGAGGTGGGATGGCTTCCAGCAGATTTTTCCTGCTGCAAAGCCAAACATGGCTCTAGTTAGCAGTTGCTCCCAGCAGATGGCTCATGATCGAGGAGGAAACCCTGGGAATTCTTGGCAGGAGGAATTCAGGCTTCCCAGAAGGTGGTTGGGGTGGGGAGAAAAGTTAGACTAATAAGAGCTCTGAGCATATTCCTCAGTAATTACATCCAACTGTCTCTTGGTGCAGACTTCAATAATTAATGCACAAAAACTGCCATCTCCCCTGGAGAGAGCTGCAAGGCTGGTGACTGTGGCTGTGTTCCAGCTACCCCTGGCCACAGCAGGCTTCTCTCAGCAGTGGAGCAAGCAAGGACATAGAGGCAGCCCCCGAGGAACCTGTGCCATAACTCCTCGCATCACATCCCAGCAGCAGCTCTCCCCAGCCTGCTGGCAGCAGCAGCCTCCTGGGCTGGGAGGCAGCACACCAGCAGGAGGGGGAATTTCCTGCCTGCGCAGGACACTCTGCGTCTTCCCCACCCACGTTTCTCCTAACCTTGGGGAAAGGCACTTGGGTTTTGTTCAGAGCAGCCACAGCAGCGCTCCCAGCTGGTGCAGGGGATGGATGCAATCCCCCTCTGCCCCCCAGCAGACTCAGACCATCCTGCGGGTGCTCGGGAGCGCATGGCTCAGCTGTCCCTGTCTGCATCTCTCTCACTCCTAGTGCAGAGGCTGCAGCTCCTCAGAGGATGTGGAGTTACATCACAGCCAGGTGGGTCTCATGCCCACAGCTACCTGTTGCAGGCAGCACTGGAAGCAACCCAGTGCCTGCTTTAGCTGCAGCTGCTGCCCAGGATGGAGGTTTCCAGGCAGATACCAGCACAGAGCTCTGCCCTTGCCAGGGAGCTCAGCTGGAGAATAATTTAATGTGCTCGGCTGCTCTGGGCAGAAATTGCCTCCTCCAGCAGCACACCTCTGTGGAAGCCTGTTGTTGTAGCTTCCAACCAGGGGGTTCAGGGACAGACAGGAGTGTGTTGGTGACCACTGTGAACACAGAAATTCACACTGCCTAGCCAGGGGTGCACTGAGAGGGAGTTAAATTTATAGAGGAAACTCTTAAGTGTTTTGGGAAGAAGCTGTAGCAGTATTTGGGGAAAGTGAAGGAACTAGCAGTGTACTAAGCTACCTTGATGGAGCTTGCCAGGTGATGAGAAAGGGCTGTTGGACATCCACTTCCCCCTCCCTGCCTTCTTTTTGAACCACAGAATCACAGAACTAACCAGGTTGGAAAGACCTTTGAGATCATCCAGTCCAACCTATCACCTAACCCTCCTAATTAACTAACCCCTGGCACCAAGTGCCTCATGCAGCCTCCTCTTAAACACCTCCAGGGATGGGCACTCCACTACCTTCCCAGGCAGCCCATTCCAATGCCAATCACTCTCCCTGGGAAGAACTTCCTCCTGACATCCAGCCTGAACCTCCGCTGGCACAACTTGAGGCTGTGTCCTCCTGTTCTGTCCCTGGGTGCCTGGCAGCAGAGCCCAACCCCAGCTGGCTACAACCTCCCTTCAGGTAGCTGCAGAGAGCAATGAGGTCTGCCCTGAGCCTCCTCTCCTGCAGGCTGCACACCCCCAGCTCCCTCAGCCTCTCCTCCCAGGGCTGTGCTCCAGGCCCCTCCCCAGCCTTGCTGCCCTTCTCTGGGCACCTTCCAGCACCTCAACACCTTTCTTAAATCGAAGGGCCCAGAACTGGACACAGCACTCAAGCTGTGACCTAACCAGTGTCGAGTACAACCACCTCCAGAGCTGGCAGCTGTAATCCATGCTAACCTTGAAAAGCAAGCATCACATTTGCTGAGGATCACCAGAAGATGCAGCAGCCAGCACCACCCTGCCTCCAGCCACCCTGGCAAGACAGCATTGGCCCTGCTCTGCCATGACTGTCCCTGGCCAGCTGAGTGACAGCCTGTCACAGAGACACTCTGCAGGCCAGAACTGGCCCAGAAGGGCTGCAGCTCCTACCTGTGGAACTCTAGACAGGTGTAGCTGCTCTTCTAGCTGTGACTAAGCACCTTGCCTTGCTTTTCCTTCCTCTGCTTCAGCTTGGTCTGCAGCACAGGCATACAGAAGCTCTGCCTCAGCGATGCCTCTTTCACCAAGGCTTTAAAAACAAAACAAAACAA
>VWYK01089352.1:0-14488 GCA_013399775.1 Semnornis frantzii
TTCGTGGTCCTCCTCTGGATCCAAAAATATGGCAGCACATTTTATTAGTGGCTCTCTGAAGACAGTAGGTCAGAATAAGAAAAGACCTCATAGTTCTCAGCAGAAGAAAAAGATAAGTAAATCCAACAGATGTTCAAAGAATGGCAGCCAGATAAAAGTTTCAAATTAACTTCCCTAGGAAGATTAAAAACTGTATGCAGCTTGGAATTCTTTACCCCTCTGCACTTCTAAAATTCCTTGTTGCTTTTTGGCTGGCCCTAGATTTAGTATTACCAGTAAAAGAATATTATCTTCCCATGGTATGACTTAAAATTGAAGGAAAAAGCACAGGTGATACTTCAATAAGAGTCTTAAAATCTCTTTAGTGAGATTTAAAGTAACCTGTCCTATCTCTGGAAGTAAGGAATTTTTTTTTTCCCCTCTTAGACTAACCCATTTATTCTCTAACCCAAGCAATAACCTGATATTTTTTCTGAACAAAGTAAAAATCAATAACTGAACTCAGACAATCTGCTCCCTTGATAACTGCAGAGTCTGCTATTACTTTCCTGCATTGACAGCATTAAGCTGCAGTACAGGTCTTCTGCTTACAACAGAAGATGCTTTGTAATTTCAAATGAGCTTTCAGGGAGATTTTATGAAAATTGGTCACTTCATCTATATGGTGGCCTGAGTGATTTGTATAAGAGTAGAAGAGAAACAGAGGGATAGGAGGAGGAAGAAAGATTACAAGACTGGCTGGATCCCAGAGCATCGCAGAATTAGTGCTGTGTTTTTGAGGTAGGCATCCGACTACAGCCACCCCCAGCTGACATCTGTAGAGGCTGTGATCAGCTTTCAGCCGCCTCTGAAGCAGTCAGCATCAATCTCAGAAGATCAGTGCTGGTTTGAGCTAATTGGAATATTTTAATAGAGAAAAATTGTACTATAGGCTGTGAAGGAAAACAGTGGTGATGTCTACTTCACTCAGAGGCTTGCTGTGATGTTTAGGTATAAGAAAACCAAAACAAAAAGATAAGAGTCTCTGGAGCTGGCAGTCTGGGTCACGAGGGACTGGCTTGNTCCCAAACCGTCACAATCTGTTACCTGCAGGAGATTTAGTCATAGGTAAAACTTGCACAAAGCACATGTCTATGGAATTCTCTTGGGATCCACTGACACTGTTAACTACTTCACTGTTACAAACTTCAAAATACAGCTGATTTGAAAAAACACAAGTTCCTCTTTGTGGCTTTTTTCATGATGTGGTTGTTATGCAGGTCTTTACCCTGTCCACCTTGACAGCACATATGTGAGGTGGAGTTTTTTGTTGGGTTTTTTTTTGTTTGTTTGTTTTTTTTTTAATATCTGGCAATCTTCTCTAAACAAGTGCAACTGTTTTCCAAGAATGGCAGTGGATGATACCCTCTAATGGACATTGTTTTTCTTTTCCCAAAATTATTTCCTCCTGGTAGAAACAGTTACACTCTTATTTTATTTTTAAAAAAATATTTTATTCCATCTGGATGTGAATGGAAAACTTTTGGGGTAGTTTCAGTTTGTGTATAAACCTTAAAGGGCCTACTGTCCAGGTTTTGGTGGATGGAGTTGTTGGCCAGCCATGCCCTGCAGGCCATTAGTAGCTTGGAGTCAGCCAGAACTGCTGACCTGAGTTGGCTTGCAGGTGTATTCCACACCATGCTGTACTCATCATCAAAGGGGAAGTTTATTGAGGATAGGGAAGCCTCCCCTTTGGCCTCCTGCGCCACTGGTGCGCTCCCCGCGCGCCCCTTTGGCCTCCTGCTCTTTCTCGTGCCCACCATGCCTTTGCTGTACTCTGTGTAAATGTGCATGTTCTACACTGGCATTAATATTAGTTTGGCTGGCTGACTGAGGGCCTCCTCCCCTTTTCCCAAGCTCACTTCTTTGCTGGGGAAGGGTTACCAGATGATAAAGCAACTGCTATAGTTTAACCCTGGCTACAGGCTGAACATAGTCACTGACAAAGGAATAAATTTGTTTCAGAAATTGAATAACTCCTAGACAAAGCCAAAAATGCTCTTTGAGATATCTTTTATTTTCATATATAGTATGCTAGAGCCATTCCAGGATTTACCTCTGCTATGAGAGATGGTGCACTAACCTACAGAACAAGTGCTGCTTTGCACCTTCTCTGTTAAATTTGCAAACACATATGAGGGAATGTGGGGCATTAGTCACCTTGTCTTAAAAAAAAATTTAGATCCATAATGTCTGTGAATTAGTGCCTTTTTGATCTTCCCCCCCCCCCCCTCTTTTTTTTCTTCTTTTAATGTGATGTAGGCATAAAAAGTTTTACTTAGTCCAGACTTGTGAATTCAAGACTAGGCTAGTGTATTAGCATGTTTGGCCATGTTTTGCTTTCTCTGCCAAGAATTGTTTTTCCATTTATTAATTAGAGCTGTGGCTGTGCATACTGAAGCAGCAGTTGTTTTTACATAGAGAATGAGCATACCAATCAGTGATTAGCCACAAGTTCAAGGTTCTGCTCCCTAGTGCATTGCTAGAGGTTCATGACTAAAGCACTGCCTTCATCTCATGGACTCTCTTTCCATTTCAAGTTGATATTGGAAGTGAGAGTTAATTCAGTGCTATAAGTTGCTGTGCAAGTGGATTATTAGACCTGAGGTAATAAGCTCTGTGTCTTAGAAGAAATGGGGTTACAGCTGCCCTGGACATTAAGTATGTAAATATTCTTTATGTTTCTGAGTGGGAACTAAAGCATTTTGGTAAAATACAGAAGAATTTCATAAAGTTGATACCTGGCACTGTCAAACTGTAGACTGAGTAAATTGGATGGCTCAAGCATTGTTGTCTTGCTTAGTAATTTCCTCAAGACATGAGACATGTATTTATGCCCAGTGACAATGTGAGGACAAAGCAAAGTGCTTACTGGTTCCTTACACTGCAGGTTATTTTAAAATCGTGTCCAGACTGCCTTAAAATGATTTCAGGGTTCTTAAAGCCTCAGAGCCATGTGTATGTATCAGTCCATGTCCCAGTGCTGATAGATAACAGCACATTTAGACAAACCTGATCACTGCTAGTGTAAAAGCAGAGATCACTAAGAGTACAAGGGGAAATGCACATGTGTGCAAGCACTGGAAGAAACAGCTGTACAAAGCAGAACAGAGAAGGGCAGCAAGGCTGGTGAGGGGCCTGGAGCACAGCCCTGTGAGGAGTGGTTGAAGGAGCTGGGGGTGTTCAGCCTGCAGAAGAGGAGGCTCAGGGCAGACCTTATTGTTCTCTACAACTACCTGAAAGGAGGTTGTAGCCAGGTGAGGGTTGGTCTCTTCTCCCAGGCACCCAGTGACAGAACAAGAGGACACAGTCTCAAGCTGTGCCAGGGCAGGTTTAGGCTGGATGTTCGGAAGAAGTTCTTCACAGAAAGATCGGGATTGGAATGGGCTTCCTGGGGAGGTGATGGAGTCACCATCCCTGAAGGTATTTAAAAGGAGGGTGATGAGGCACTTAGTGCCATGGTTTAGTTAATTAGAAGGTGTTAGGTGATAGGTTGGACTTGATGATCTAGAGGTCTTTTCCAACTTGGTTAATTCTCATGGGCTATGTTGGTAATGAAGATCACCATTCCCAAGACAGTGTTCTCAGCAGGAAAATTGAGTATCATGGTTTTCAGGATGAAAAGATGACATTTGGATAAAAACTCTGCATGCATAGCAGAAGACCATCCTAGTGCAGGGAAGGTGGCTCTGACATACTATGTACACCATTCCTCTTCCTGTTAGGACACAAGGGAAACAACCATACACTGCAAGTGAGGGAGAAACCAGACAGTGGGTACCAGCTGGCTTAAGGGGTTTTGAAAATTAATGTAACAGGTCTTTGAGTTTGGGAACTACCTCATAGAATCATAGAATGGTAAGGTTGGAAGGGACCTCAAGGATCATCCAGTTCCAACCCCCTGCCATAGGCAGGGACACCTCCCACTAGCACAGGTCACTCAAGGCCTCCTCCAACCTGGCCTTCAACACCTCCAGGGAGGGAGCAGCCACAACCTCCCTGGGCAACCTGTGCCAGTGTCTCACCACCCTCACTGCAAACAACTTCCTCCTAACATCCACTTTCAATCTCCCCTCTGCCACTTCAAACTCATTGCCCCTTGTCCTGTCATTCCCAGACCTTGTCAATAGTCCCTCCCCAGCCTTCCTGTAGCCCCCTTCAGATCCTGCAAGGCTACTCTAAGGTCTCCTGGAAGCCTTCTCTTCTGCAGGCTGCAGAGCCCCAACTCTCTCAGCCTGTCCTCACAGCAGAGCTGCTGCAGCCCTCTCAACATCTTGGTGGCCTCCTCTGGACCCACTCCAACGGTTCCTTGTCCTTCCTGTGCTGGGGGTTCCAGATCTGCACACAGGACTGCAGAGTAAAGCCTGAGCTTTCCCTGAGCTAGACCATGGCCAGGTCACAGATGATGAAATGGCCACTGGTGGAATTGTTTGCCCCACTGACAGTCCTACTGAGACCTTGAGCTGCAGCAGGGCAGGTTTGAGGGACTCTTGAGATGTTGCCTTGCACCTGGACTGTGAACTGTCAGTAGGCAAGTCTCTTGCAGGCAGGCTGCTGTATTCTGCCAAGCTGGAACAGAGATTCCAGAGAAATCACTTCCATTTTGTGACCTAATTACAGTTAATTATGATAATTCTGCATGGAAGTGATTGATGCAGGGATCAATGTGGTTTGGCTATGCTATCATCTGGGAGAAAAGACTGACATTTCCTGGTGTGTCAGAGATTGTGTGAAAGGTTTCTGGCTTGCCTGTGTGTTTGACTGGGATGTTCTTTAGAAATTGTTACCCTTTCAGAACGTGGCACCCACTGCTTAGATCTTAATTTCCCCCCCCCCCCCCCCCCCCCCTAAATCTTTTAATGTTTTCTACTAGTTCCAGCTTGCACTTTCTCACAGTTTTCTTAGTTAATTCCTTCAAAAATGGAAACACAGATGGCAGAAAAAATACACATACAGCAATTATTCCTTCTTTTATGTGTTGTGAGAGAGGGCACCAGTTGAGCCATTGGGCTAAACGCAGCTGCAGGGTCTCTCTTCCCTCATATTTTATGCTATGTGACAACAACACTCTCGTGTTGCAGGAGAAAAATGTGTGCTCCTTAGCTTGGCACAGTACCTTTTTATTCTTTCATGATTTCCACACAGGACATGCAGGGTATGAGATGTAATTTAGATCCATCTTTGAGATCCCAGCACTGTGGCTGATGGTCTGAGCCAGAATTGTAGTCTAATGGCAGAAACTTCTGTTGTGAAGCTGTGAGAGAATAAAAATCAGCTGAGTGAAATAGTAACATTAGTGTTGGTGCTTCTTAGGATTTTGTTTGCTTGTTTGTTTTTTGTTTTATGATTTTGTTATTAATATATAATGAAATCTATACAAAACAGTGAAAATTACAATTCCTTATGCCTTGGAATGTTTAAGTTTTTAGCATGATGAAATTCTGATCTTTATTCAAACATTTTGGTATCATTAAAAGAAAATAAAACAGTAGCCTACAGTTGTTTAGGAGTCTAACAGTAATAGATGTAGATCTTAACTGCTGAAGTGTTAAGTTGCTCAAAGATGCATCTCACAGGAAATCTGCAAGGCCATAGAAATAAAAACAATGCACTCTAAGAAATGTCAGGTTTAAGCTACAGGTTGCCTCTGTAGCTGTTCATTAAACCTGTTGTGGAGGCATTCCTTGGAGGAAGTAGTGAGCAGATATTTTACCTTTTGACTTGAGAACTTGAAATTTTAATAGAACACACTGTTCTGAAAAATACTTTGACAATTCAGAATCAGCTTCTCTGGCACTCAGTTGGAAATGTCATTTCCTGTTTCGCAGGCCAGGGTGGTTTGGTTTGGGTGTTTGCATGACTCTGACCCTAATCAGTGTCCTTCCTTAAAATATCTTGGTACAGATGAAAGGTATGTTGATTGGTTGGATTGCATATTGCATGGTGTGGTCATATGAACATGCATTTGTAGATAGATGGATCTGTAGATGGATTTGTAGATGGATGCAGTGATATTGTACAAGTGATCTTGTGCTAGGTTTCAAATTGCAAAGCATAATGTAACTACCTGCACAAAATCAGAGTGCAGGGAGGCAGAGAGCATGGAAAACCCCCCTGATTGTGGGGTATACATGACTGGGAATAGGATGTTGCATTAAAGGTTGTGTGACTCTTTCCAACCTAAGAGTCACCACCTTTGCTCTCCATTATAAGTGGAGAAGGAAGGTTTTCTCACTGCTTTTGCAAACCAGATGTTGCTGTATTTATCATGCTTTCTCCTTGTTTTAACCATTTTAAAAATAAGTAACATGGTTTAAATACAGAATTAAAATACTAGCTGATCTCCTGATTGATCACTGCAGCAAGAGCAGTGTGGGCAGCAGGGCAAGGGAGGGGATTCTGCCCCTATGCTCTGCTCTCCTCAGACCCCATCTGCAGTCCTGGGTGCAGTTCTGGAGCCAGGAAGGAAGAACATGGAAGTGTTGGAGTGGGTCTAGAGGAGGCCACCAAGATGCTGAGAGGGCTGCAGCAGCTCTGCTGTGAGGACAGGCTGAGAGAGTTGGGGCTCTGCAGCCTGCAGAAGAGAAGGCTTCCAGGAGACCTTAGAGTAGCCTTCCAGGATCTGAAGGGGGCTCCAGGAAGGCTGGGGAGGGACTATTGACAAGGGCTGGGAATGGCAGGACAAGGGGAATGGGTTTGAAGTGGCAGAGGGGAGATTGAAAGTGGATGTTAGGAGGAAGTTGTTTGGAGTGAGGGTGGTGAGACACTGGCACAGGTTGCCCAGGGAAGTTGTGGCTGCTCCCTGCCTGGAGGTGTTGAAGGCCAGGTTGGAGGAGGCCTTGAGTGACCTGTGCTGGTGGGAGGTGTCCCTGCCTATGGCAGGGGGTTGGAACTGGATGATCCTTGAGGTCCCTTCCAACCTTACCATTCTATGTTAAAAATGTGCTAGACTATTTCTCCAAGAAGTCTGGGATGATGTTCATTACATGTTTTTGAAGATTTTACCTACAGTTGGAGACTGTAAAACAGGAGTGCACAGGTGGGGATAAAAACAGGCCAAATACATTTACAACTTCTCAAGTTCTTGGGGTCTGTGTAAGCAGGGATTTCTATCAGCCATGTCAACAGCTGAGTGCATGATACCAGAAAGGGAGTTCTCTTGCCACCATTTGTGTGTTTTCCCATTCGTAAGAATCAGTATCATTGAGTTACAGAAACATTCAGACTGTAAAAGACCCTCAGGATCACCAAGTCCAAACAATCCCCTGACTGTACAAGGTTCACCCTAAACCATATCCCCAAGCACCACATCCAAATGACTTTTAAACACATCTAGGGCTGGTGACTCTATCACCTCCCTGGGCAACCCATGCCAATGCCTGACAACTCTTTCTGTGAAATAAAATATCACAATATCCAGTCTAATGTCTAGTGGGCACCACACCATGTATTTTTCCAAGGCAGTCTAAGCAGGAATTCAGTGCAGCTCTTGACAGTGTTTCTAGAATGGGAGAATGCACCAAAAAGTTTTAGCTTGCTTCTGGAGTAGGCAAGAATGCTTCTTAGATCTCCAGCAGACTAGTAAGAATTAGTGTCATCATTCCTGCCAGTTTGCTCATTTTCTGGTGGGTGATAATTGTGTTTAGTGAATAATAAACACTTTAAGTTGTGGATCTTTTTTTACTGTCCCTAACTCTCTCAGTGGACAGCTGCCAACTTCATTTATCCTTAAAGTAAGCCAAGAGAGTATCTGAGCTTTAAAATGAGCCTCTATGTAAATGCTGTAAAAGAAGCTGTTTTCCTTAAAATAAGAAGTACAAAAGCCCACAGAATTGTAAAAAAAAAGTTGTGATGATGTTAAACTTATTTTAGAGAACAACAAAATTGTTATTGCCTGAAACCCAAACACTGCCATCCAGACGATGTGAAAGTTAATCTAAATGGACTGATTGTCATCATCCACCTTCAGAGAGGAGCAAAGAGCAATAAATGTACTTTTAAGAGACTTGGAAAAAAAAAAATAAAATCTACCTTATGAATTTGCCTTAGATCAATAAATTTCTGCCACAGATGATTAGTCAACCTCACCATGATGAGGCTCACCTCAACATGAGCCTGCAGTGTGCTCATGCAGCCCAGACAGCAACCGAGTCCTGGGCTGCAGCAAGAGCAGTGTGGGCAGCAGGGCAAGGGAGGGGATTCTGCCCCTTTGCTCTCCTCAGACCCCATCTGGAGTGCTGTGTGCAGTTCTGGANGTTTGAAGTGGCAGAGGGGAGATTGAAAGTGGATGTTAGGAGGAAGTTGTTTGCAGTGAGGGTGGTGAGACACTGGCACAGGTTGCCCAGGGAGGTTGTGGCTGCTCCCTCCCTGGAGGTGTTGAAGGCCAGGTTGGAGGAGGCCTTGAGTGAGCTGTGCTAGTGGGAGGTGTCCTTGCCTATTGCAGGGGGTTGGAACTGGATGATCCTTGAGGTCCCTTCCAGCCTTACCATTCTAGGATTCTATTATTTTAGTGACATGAAGATGTCAGTAGCAATACTGATGTTGTCGTTGGGACTTTCTGGATATAAACACTCAAATGCTCTTCTCAAAGAGAGAAAAAACTCTCTGCCACACTTATGTGTTATTTTTGAATAGACTAATCCTGATCCACATTTGCACTGTCTTTCCTGATGGTGGTTCTCATGGCTTGAAGAGTGTATCTCTGTTCCCTTTCTTGTCTCAAAAGTTCAATCTAATGTCTTTCTCTTTGGTGCAATTTCCAAATCCTTCGAGCCTTAGCTCCAGGCTATAGTGCCTCTGATATTCTTTCTTAACCACTGGGTTGAGCTAAGTTCTCATGCTTTGACTTTGTTCTTCAGAAGTACATGACCAGTAGTGTATATAATGCCTTCTTAAGCAGTTTAGAGTGAAAGTAGAAGGCAGAAGCTATTTGTAGAGTAACAAGTCACCTGCAAGTTTCTTTCCTAAGCATCATGTCTAGATAGAAACAACTTTTCTGTACCACACTCATGCATCTTTCTGTTCATCCAGTGAGACTTCTGGAAGCACTTCCCCAGAACTGCCTGGTTTTCCCTTCCTACTGCAAAGCCATTTTGAAATTGCTGTAGAAATCTTAATGTTTTATACTTCCAGGTCTCCAAATATCAGGTAGCAAATTGCATGCCTTGATTAATGTTTGTGGTCAGTTGGTTGAAGACCTTGAGTTGGAAGGAACCTCAGGAAGTCAGCTGGTCCTGTCTTTTGCTGGTGGTGTAGCTTAGATTAAACCAATCACAAAATCAGCCTTTTTGCTAATTAACTGCTCAGTCAAGACTGCAGAAGGCACAGGGAACATCTTTACAGCAAAACCCCTGTGAAATTTAAAAACACATCTTAAAAAATGCTTTACTTTTCCTCTGTTGTTTTCTGGGCCTCTTTCTCTTCTTTTCCTTAATTTTCTCTCCTTTCAGACATGCCTTCTTCTGTTGCTGTGATGGATTACACTGTTTGCAGCAGCAGAAAGACATGCTTTTGCTTAATGGCTTTTATTAAGTTGCAGGCAGCTGGAACCATGGCTGCCTTTCTCTGCCAGTGTTGATAAACAGGGGAGGGGGGATGTGACACTGGAAAATGAAGCGAAGAAGGGACACAGGAGAGAGTGAACTCATGCAACCTCTTCTTTTGCATTTCAGTGTGTTAAATACTTTGTCAGAAATTGGGAGGACTGCAGTCAGTAGTGTTTGCTGTGTGTGAAGAGCCTGTGAGATGATTTAGGCTTGCAGTATTGCAGGTTGGAAAAGATAACTAGCAGTGAGGGAAGTGCTGCCAGCTACAGGACACCTGGCAGCTCTCTAAGAAGGTGGATTTTTTTAGGTTGGTTTTGGGAAGTGAAAGTCACCTGTAATGTTTTAAAATCTGTGTGAGGAAGCTGGCTTGATGTCTTTTTCACAGTGTACTTGAGATTTTTTTCCAGCATTTCTGCCTCTTTTATGAGCACTAAAATTTGCCTGTGCTTTAGAGGAAAACAAGCAAAATGTTTTAGTATTTCAATTACTAGAGAGGGCAAAGTTGTTGTAGTAAAGAAACTGCTTCCATAGATGCCTAAAAGGAAGGATAAAGACCTTGACTCATCATCTGTGCTGTTTTGGTGGTGTTTGTCAGTGAAAGAGTTCTAAAAGATTCAGTAGTGGTCAGCTAAGCTGAAGTGAAAAGCGTTACCTGTATGCAGGTAATTTTTATTACATTTCACATATTTACATATTACATAGCACTCTGTGGAGCTTTATAACAAAGCAAACAGGGACAGAAATAATGGCTGATATGTGCCATCCAAAGGGAAGGTTTAAATGCTCCACTATGAGTCATGGCAGTGACAAAGGATGGGACACTAAAGAAATGCTTATTACTTCTTAATATTCTGGTGGGTTCTTGCAGTAGTGTTCAGTTGGGTTTAACAACAGGAACAGAAGGTGTTTTTTCCAATGTTGGGAATGCTCTTGCAACCTTCCCTCTCTCTAAGGCCAGGAGCCTTGCAGTACTGATGTAGTGGGAGATATTTCTGTAACACCTTTGACAGAGTACCATGGGGAAGGTCTTCTCATCCCTTTTGCATCTGATGTGAGCTCTAAAGTTCTGTCCTTTAGCCAGCCAAGTTGAGTTCCCTTCTTGAGTGCAAACCATCGAGTACTGGTGACCAGGTTAAATACTCTAAACCAGGAGATGAAAAGGGTAGCTGAAGCTCTGTGAGAGTTGTGGGCCTATATCTGATCTGAAAAGACAAAAACTTCTCCAATAAGCAAGCACATCCCTCGCACATCTGTCTCTCTGTCTCAGGCTGTCCTTCTAGCTCCAGGGAATGACAGTCTTACAACCAGGCTTAGAGTATCTTTGCAGTGTTAGGATGTATGTAGATATGTATGTAAATGAAAGTTTGAGACTTGCAGAAGGCAGTAAATCTTGTGTCCATTTGCCTTGCAAAATTTCTTATCCACAGTTGGTGAGTGGGAGAGTGTATTTGTTACTGGCAGAGCCTGTCAAAATCTATAACACACAATTGTTTTGAAGAAAGTGATCTTACAGTCAAACTTTCTAGAATGTTTCCCAGTACTGAAAGTTTTAATGCAAATGTGTTTAGTTTGATCTTAGCAAAATCTCCAGTTCAGTTTCCCTGGCTGGGAGCTGGCAGGGTTATAGCTGCTGTTAGATATTCACTGTACTGATGGTGACATGCACAGTGCTTTTTGGTCACTGAAACTGTTTTCCATGTAAAGGATCAAGGAGAAAAATTTTGATCTGCCTTCCTGTCTTTAGCAATACACAATGCAACCTTTTTATTTCTCTCAAGGACAACTTTCTGGATCTTTCCTTTATATATTTACATCTGCATTTATTATTATTATTATATTCAGTGTCAAACTAATCTTGGGAATATGTGGTGATCCTCGTTTTCAGGATGAGCTGTTATTCTTTCCTCCTACCTCACACCTCCAGTACGTATGACTTGTGAGTAAGCTTCCATTTCTGCCCTTTCTTCTTGGAAGCTGCCAACCTTATCTGTGCTTGGTCCTTAGCATATGTATGCAGCTGCAGTGTGCAAGTGCTGTGGAAAAGGTTTTCCACACTTTCTTCCAGGGGAAATTTATAAAGGTGGTATGGAGCACCAAACCACAATGCCTTAGCATATATGCCTGTCAAGCAGGATTGTCTGCAGGTAGCCACATGTAATTCTTTTTCATTAACCTGAAGATTCTGTGTCTATTCCTTGCTGCAGGAGAGTGTTTGGTATTTCCCATGATGAAAGTTAACTCTGTCCTGTACAACTAGAAGTGGTTAGGAGTGTTATTAATATGTCATTTTGCTGTGCTGTAGGCACCAGAGATAGTCAGAGAATTATAGAATCATAGAATGGGAAGGTTGGAAGGGACCTCAAGGGTCATCCAGTTCCAACCCCCTGCCATAGGCAGGGACACCTCCCACTAGCACAGCTCACTCAAGGCCTCCTCCAACCTGGCCTTCAACACCTCCAGGGAGGGAGCAGCCACAACCTCCCTGGGCAACCTGTGCCAGTGTCTCACCACCCTCACTGCAAACAACTTCCTCCTAACATCCACTCTCAATCTCCCCTCTGCCACTTCAAACCCATTCCCCTTGTCCTGTCATTCCAAGCCCTTGTCAATAGTCCCTCCCCAGCCTTCCTGCAGCCCCCTTCAGATCCTGGAAGGCTACTCTAAGGTCTCCTGGAAGCCTTCTCTTCTGCAGGCTGCAGAGCTCCAACTCTCTCAGCCTGTCCTCACAGCAGAGCTGTTTGTTCTTGTGACCTGCGATGCTCCATTACACCTTGGAGTTTTATTCTTTAGTCACAGAACCATAGAATGGTAAGGTTGGAAGGGACCTCAAAGATCATCAAGTTCCAACCCCCTACTATAGGCAGGGACACCTATTCAGCAAGTAGATTGACTCATTTTGACCTACTTTATTCATTCCTAGAGGAGGAAAATCTTGTCAGTAATTCTGCCTGTTTCTCAGGATTTGGAGAGCTGCCTAGGAAAAATGTTGTTGTGTATCTTGCACTACTCATGGGCTTTCAGAGATGTTCATGTATTGAGGTTTTGCTGACTCTGCTCTGGTACTGTTTCTTACCCTGCTGTAAACAGGAGAGTTTAGATAAATTGTATTTTGGTTTATCTCACAGACAGCTCACTCATGCTTACTACCCTGTTTATAAAGGCAGGATCCACATGGAAGCTTGCTCCACACTATTATTTTGAATGTTGCTATTATTTGTGAATTAATTCTAATTGCCCTGTGACCTTTTCCCTTCTTGCTCCCAAAAGGAGAGTTGGGAGCAACCAAGGAGAAGGGAGGAAATTTTTATTTGGATAATAACTGGAAGGTCCACACTCATTGCTATTTGGATAATAACTGGAAGGTCCACACTCATTGCAACAGGAAGAGGATAGATAATTTGACTGTCTTTTCTCAGCCACAAATGAATTTTTGAAGGACAGCTGTTATGCATAGAAACCTAGGTATGCACTCTTAATAATGAGAGCCCTTTTGAGGGTGCATGTAAATGGTTGGATGAGGCCTTGAGTGACCTGTACTAGTGGGAGGTGTCCCTGCCTATGGCAGGGGGTTGGAACTGGATGATCCTTGAGGTCCCTTCCAACCTTACCATTCCATGATTCTATAAATGCCATATTTTTAGTAAAATGTTGGTGGGAGAATGTTACCAGAACTGTTTAGGTTTTGGGGGAGTTTTCAGCCTACACTTTCTGTAATGCTTGAAAGTTATAACAGGTGTCTCATAACAGAAGCTCCAAAGCCAGTTTTAAGTGGAAAGGATTCTTTTGGAAGAAGTGTATGCATACCTTAAGTCAGATTCAAATGTGTCTCCTTATGCAACACTTTGTCAACCAGTTCCAGCAGCCTGTGCTTCTTTTCTGTGTGTGGAAGGCCTGCCCTGGTATAAAGACCTACCTTTAAATTGAGCAGCTGTGGTTTCACTGATTGCCTACTGCATGACCAGACAGCCCTGGCTAGTGAGTCCTAGGCTCTGCTATGGCTCTAGTGACAACTGAGTCACCAATTGCAGTGAGTGATCCAGACAGATCTTAGTGCCTAAACTAATACTCTCTGAACTAGATTAGTGCTCAGACTGATGTTATCCTAGCTTCTTGCTCAAAAGTCTTCACTGAAATTATAGAAATCTACAGGCCCCAGACAGGAAACTAATTCCCAGTGACTTTCTGTAGGACCTGGGTTCCTGGTTTGTGTCTATGCATTTGAAAATTCCCCCAATTCAAGCTTAAAACAAAAATGTAGTTAAATTCCATAGATAAGTTTTTGTGAGTTCCCCCCCCCCTTTTTTTTTAATTGCCAAATCTAATTAAAACCCAGGACAAACCACTAAAACAGCAGTACTTAAAAATGGTGAAAGATGGTAATTAACAGTCAAATAGGTAACTATCTTTCTGGTAGTTGGAAATAAAGTAGAGTTAAAAGAATTCCCCTGTCCTTTGTATTAGCATAGAGGAAGAAAATTCAAAGTTGTTGGGAGCCAAAGTCAATTAAACTTGCTTCTTTGCCCTCCCCTCCAGTAACTGGAATCATATATGAGGCTGGAAGCCATAGTTGTACCTGAAATACAGAGTTACTTGATTATTTAGACTCCATATTGTGAGGCTAGAAATCCCTGCAAGAAGAAAGTTGCAACTGTAGGTGCCACTGTAATGCTGTGCCTTTAATTATGTGGCAGTTCTTGCAAACATGCATACATGAATTAAAGGAAGTTGCAGCTGTAGGTGCCACTGTAGTGCTGTGCCTTTAATTATGTGACTGTTCTTGCAAGCATGCATACATGAATTGATACCATTTAGGAATGTGACTGTATTCCATTTTTCCACATACAAGCCAATGTCTGAGAATATAGTTTGGCTCTTCCTGCTGCATGTGTGTGATGGTTTGGGAG
>VWYK01089371.1:615-14972 GCA_013399775.1 Semnornis frantzii
TGGGAATCTTAGTAGTTTGGTGGTTAATTCATTCCATTTGGCTTCTCAGTAAGATCAGCTCTGGGTAGTGGCAGTTTTCTAGGCAGTAGACAAAATTTTGACAATGATTGAAGCTGTTTGTGTGTCATTTGTTTTGTTTCAAGGAGTTCCTCAAACTTCAGGAAAAGAACAAGCAATTGAAGAGGATATGTCAGGACCAAGAAGCTGCTCTGGAAGAACTGGCATCCAAACTGAGCGAGTAATTTCCTTATTAATGATGATTATTTATGTCATGTAAACTTGAATTAAGAAAAATAATGGGATGATACTCATGTGAATTGTACTGTACATGACAATGTTACCTTGCTAGCTATCAACAAGAACCTGATTAGGTCAGGTCTGATTAGTCTTAAGTTTTGGCTGGTGGGCTGTGGGTTACTGGGTAGTTCTGTGCTCTGAACAGAAAACCTTAGGCTAAAAGGGCCAGGGGGCATTATGGGTTGTGATTGGCTAGTATGCATATTATGGCATTGCCAAAGAAGGACCCAAGGGTATATAACAGTCCTGGCTCCAGCAGGACAGTGATTTACCACTTTTTGAGGATGTATGTTCTTGGGTTCCTCTTTCTGGACCTACTGAAATCCCCATTTTTAGGGAAAAAACCGTAGATTTGGCTCAAAGGTTCAGTATTTGCCAACAAAAAAAACTGAACAAACAAAACCCCAGCCCCAGCTTTCTATGTAAGGGCAAGGGGAGGGGGAAGAATCTCTTTATAAATTCTGAGAAATGAGGATTTTAGACTCATGGAGTGATTTTTTGTAGTGTTTCTGTGGTGGGGCAGGCACTTTTCACCTTTTCTCTCTCTGAGGGATGGAGACTGTATGACAGGCCATTGCTACTAAGTCTGCAGAAGATGTAAGGGCTTACATACCTTGCCAAACTCCTCTGACTGCAGTGCGCAATGAGCTCAGAGCATAGCTCTCCTTGTTGTTAAACCTCATTAATATTTTATTTAATCATCTCTGTCTTCTTTTGCCATGAGTAGTGTGGACTTTTGTGCCCTATAGAATAAGTTCATTTATATTCTGTGACGCAGTTTTGAGTGGGTTGGCGCTGGCTGGCCGTGGAGAGGCTGGTTTCTCCATAATGACATCATGTGGTCTTGTATGAGTCCAGGTTTTGTAGCAGTGCTGTGTGCTAGTGTTAGGTGTTCACACAGAGCTGTGCACAGAAAAAAATATCTCTATAAACCCCAAGAAAATTCTACACCCATGCAAAGGATTCTGAACTCTCTGGAGAGAGCTTGTCTTTGTCTTTCTACAGCTTTTACAGTTGTTAGACCATTACTGAAAATACAGAAGTTTGCAATAGCATTCTCTTATTCTTCAGATCAAAGCTGAAAATAGAAGATATAAAAGAAGCAAACAAAGCATTGCAGGTCAGTAGTATTTGGGGGAAAAAGAAACCTTTTTTCTGACTATTTGCTGACACTGCTCTGGGTTATTGATTTTTTTTTTTTTGCTTCCCTGCGACTCGGGAACTGTTCCTACATGGTGGAGCCCCTGCCCAATAGGCTTCAGCTCTGAGACTGGGATACCTTTCTGCTTTTCCAGCCCAGTCACTGAAAAGCTTTACTGCCTTAAGCACGTTCTGTTTGCACGTGTTCCTGCTCTGTCTTGTGAGGTTTTGCAGAGTTTTGGAGCAGCCTTGCACTGCTTTAGAGTGTCTTAGTGACATTACACCACTCACAGAACATTAGGCAGTTTGGGCAGTAAATGTACTGTTGTTAGTTTGTGATGTTCCCTGCAGCACAAAGTTTAACTTCATCAGATACATACAGATAATGAGAATCTTTTTCCTCCAGGGCCAGGTTTGGTTGAAGGACAAAGAGGCTACACATTGCAAGTTATGTGAAAAGGAATTTTCTCTGTCCAAAAGGAAGGTAAATCTTGAACAGAATTTCTTCCAACTTGTTTAAATGTATTCTGAGACAGACGTTCATTGTTTTAGAGATGAGCCATGGAATGTCAGCTCAGATCAATGCAGAGTCCTTTTTGAGATGTCTTTCTAGTTCTTTGATCTGTGCAATGCAGCTGGGCTCTAACTGCAAAAGAAACACCACCTTTTGGTGAAGTGCCGCAAAGGAACACACTTAATTATTCATCCTTCTTGATAGAATCATCTCAAATTCTTGTCAGCTGTGGCATTGATACCATTTGACACATGGGGAAGCTTTTTTCATGACCTTTTTTATGCAATAGTCTTAAGAGATGGGGAGTTTGTTGTCATTTTAAAGTAAAAAAATATGTTAATTTCCATGCATTGTTAATGTATCCAGGAATTTTTACTTTACCTTTTTTTGTTGATTAGCTATCTGACAGAATCATGTGCTCTCTTGAGTATCATTGCTTGTATTATGTTTTTGTATAGCAGAGTGTTCTTAGTCCAGGGACTGAATGAAATCCGCAAAGCATGTATTTACTTGGTTAAACCTCAATATAGCTTTAGACAGACCATCTATCTGTCTGTCTATAGAAGGTGAAATCCTGGGCTATATAGGATTGCATCACAGATTGAGATTTGCATGAATTGTCTTGAAAACTGATTCCATGCTCAAACCAAGAAGTGGTATGAGCTACATTTTGGATTGCTGTGTGTATATTGTTTATTGGTATCCAATTAGGAAGTATATTTCCATTGTAAATGTTAATTTGTAATCTTCTCCCTGATATTTAGCATCATTGCAGGAACTGTGGGGAGATCTTCTGTAATGCCTGCTCTGACAATGAACTGCCTCTGCCTTCTTCACCAAAGCCTGTTCGCGTCTGTGATTCCTGCCATGCGATACTTATACAGAGGTGCTCTTCTAATGTGCCGTAAGATTATTGTACAAGGTATTTATTGCTTTTTAGCTAATCCTGTAAAAAATCCAACCCAGCAGCCAAACAAACAACTAAAGAATGTACAGCAGGATTTCCAGGATTTCAGGTAAGCAGTTGAGAGTTGCATTTTCAGCTGTGGAGGAATTACTTGTTCGCTTCATGTTGAAACAAGTAGGTAATATGGGACCTAAATGTAGAAGATCCTGGTATTAAAAATCCAGGTGACAGTGGCTCAGAAGTTCTGTTGGAGAAAGCTGGGCAGTTTGTAGAGGAGACTTGGGGTTAACCTGTGTTCGATGAGTATCTTAGTTATGATGGTCTTGAAAAAGGGGACAGATTGACCTGGTTTCACAGGCTAGCCTGCAACAAGGCTGGCTGAATTCTGCTGCAGAATGTGCCTGTGATAGGCTGTTGTGAAGCAAAACTGCACAACTGCTTTGAAATTGTATTTTTTAAAAAGTAGTGTGATTAATGCAGTGGTCTGAGAAGTTATTGCCAAATACTGTATTGGTTTTCTTCCCCTCAGTTATCAATGGTGTGTCCAGGAATATAGCACTGACAGCTGCTCATTTTAGTCCCAGTTTTAAGGGGAGGCTTTGTCAGATAGGAGCAAGCAGTGCTTCTAGGCACTTCATGAAGGAAGGTGCATTTTGCTCTTCTTTTTAATGAACTGTTTATTTATTAAAAGAGAAATGTTCATCACAAATTCTTGCCTAATGAGTAATAGTTGTAACCTTGAACAGTCATCTTTGCATTACCTTCATGTGAGTCATGCTTTCAGGCTTGTACATGTAGTCACTGTGTAGTTCTAGAAGCAGGGTGAACTTGCCACCAAGAAATGCTATGATTACCCCTATCCTTTCTGTGTTGGACAGGAAGGTTTCTCCTTATTTTGTCATCATCTTTCTCAAACTTTCAGAGTTTGTTCCTAAACTTCATGTTTTTCCAGAGCACTTTTGAGAACATCCAGGTCTGACCTCTCTCCATGCTGGTGGTAAATTCTGCTGGAATGTAAATCCTTATTTTTCCTGTAGACAGCACAAATGTATCCTCTGATCTGTTGCCCTCACTCAACTCGGATCGCTGCACTTGAACGGATCTGCCCTTCTCACTTTAGCTGCTGGTGTGATGGGCTCCAGCTGTGCAAACTCCACGCTCTGGGCAGTGCTGGTGAGCCCTCAGCAGAATTGCTGGCCATGGGCTTGCAGTCATGGGCTTGCAGAAAAAGGGAGGCTTTGAAATATATCTTCTAATTGTTCTTGCACTTTTAGCTTAGCTTTGTCTTCTGAGGGTATTTAGTTAATATTCTAGAAGCTCATCCAGCTGTTCTAACACCTTACTGTAGTTGCTTATATAGCTTTTGTAAAGAAAAATTATTTGAAAATTACCTGATGTGACTTTTTGTAAAATAAAAACCAACAGTTTGTAAATCTGTAAATAGCTTTTGGAAAAAAATAAATTTCATTGATCTGTAACTTAACTATAGGAATAGTGTCACTTCATGAAAGCTTGCAGAAGTGTTGTATTTTATTATGGCTTGCTCAGGGGCCTTAGAAAGTTGGGGAGTGGGCAGCTACCCTGCCTATAACCTTACCAGCCACGTGTTGCTCACATGTCTCCTGCAAGTGACCTCAGCATTTTCTGATGGGCTTTGGGGCAAGCTCCGAAGCAGCAGGGTTTAATCCAGGGTGTAGATGTTGCTAATCTGTGTTGTCTTCAGTAAGTAACTTTTCAGTGTGCAACTAAACATAATTAAAACTAGACATTCTTTTAGAATGAAGTGCATTTCCATAACATGCAATCAATTAAATTTCTACTACCTGCAGTCATTTCCTCTTCTCGGATCTGCCTTGTTTGCACGAGCAAGTCACTCAGGCAGTGCATTATTATGCAGATGTCTTCTACTCTGCCTTGAGCAAAATGGAGAGTGGTTACTCTCTGATTTTCCTTGGCATCAGCCCATGTGCCTGGCCTGCTTTTAGCACTGTTTGGACCACACTCTTAATCCTTTGTCTAAAACCCATCGTTTATAGATTGTGATTCACACAAAGCATAGGAAGGTCTGTGGGCTAACTGCTCCATTCTAGAGAAACAGCAACTCTCAGCAGCCTCGTTTGTATGGTGGAGAAATGGCTTCTGCTGTAGTCAACTTGCTCCTGCTCCCTGCATAGCACCCACTCTAGCCGCAGTTTGACTTACTGGAGGGGCACCTCCCTCCTCTAGAAGCAGAAAGGCCAGCTGAGCCCTTCGTTCATCACACCACTGCTTGTCAGCTATTCCCTACAGGTGAACAAGCACACTTCAGCTCTTCACAGCAAAAACCCAGTTTCACTTGCCTGAACATTTTTTTTCCCCCTCCAGATTTCTTCTCAAAAGGATTCCTCTGCAGCTTAAAGGCTGCTACCATGACCTGCAAGATTCAGTGCTGAATGCCGCTCATTGCAGGGCAAGCACAGCTAGGATTCACTGCACTATACAGCAGTGTTATTCCCCACCCGTGTACCTGTGCAGATGGCCTGGTTAAAGGAAGTGGCTTGAAGCCAACCTCCTGTGTGTTCTCAGAGGTAAGTGTTGGTGCTCCTTCCCAGAGAATGGAAGGCAAAGCAGTGAGAAAGTGCTGGGAATTGGACAGCTCCTGTGCCAATAGAAAAAGGTACTTCTGGTAGGCAGATGCAGATACACACTCTCTTGCTGTGTTCCCTTCAGCTACATGCTCTTGTCCCGACCTTCAGCTGTTAAGAACTAGGCACGTTTTTCAATAGCAGATCACAAACCTGGTTTTTTAAGAGCACCAAGTTCAAGGCACTGTAACATTACTGCTAAGTTCTCTTTCCCTCCCCCTCCTTGCCAAGACTACTCCTTCTGGAAAAGCATCTTGTGTTTACCCTTCCCGCTCTCATTTGCAGTCACTGTGACACAAGGACACACTCTATGGTGAAATAAACTCCATTCTCCTCTCCCACAAGAAGACATTTATTACATAGATAACATAGTACTAGCGAAACAGGTGACAGACTTGCAATACCCAAATCACATTTGACATGTTAAGGGAGGCATTAAGGACAAAGCAGTTAATTTGGGAGATCACACTGGTTCATAATAATAAATACCTTTTTTTCATTACACATCAGGTATGTTAAGTGTCTTCAAACAATAGCTTCTTACATATCTTACATGTCACAAATGCACAAGTTTTATCAGCATGTTTGGGTTGTGTTACTTAACAAGTACTGGGCTTTGTTACTTTAGATACGTTGCTTCTCATAAATTCATCCATAGAATGGCTGTCAAGTTGCGAACAAATACAGACACATCAGCTCTGTGGAACCAAAAAAAGCTGAACTGTTTAAATACAACAATTTCATGAAAAAGAAGTTGCAACTTTCTTCCAATCCCCTACTCTTCCCAAAAGCAGTTTGTAAAAACATCACCAAATAACCAGCTTCAAATGAACCAGTATTTGACCTATTTCCTCTTAGCCCACAGCCCTGCTAGTGCGGGTTTGCCTGGCAAGTTACACCTGTGAAATGCAGCCTCTAGAGTTCTACAGCAAAGCCTAAAGTAAGTGTGGAGGCACAAGCCTCAACCATGAGGCCATGAATTTGAAGATGATGGTGGACCATAGTAGTACAGGGAAGAAAGCCAATAATTTTGAGCCTCCACAGTGAGGAATTACTACATACAACTTATCAAAAGGGTTTAGGAAAGGTCATTACCAAATAATACTAATCTAGTCTTCTACCTTTTTCCCCCGAAGTGGATTTTCCAACCTCATTCACTACACCAAGATTACATAGAACTCAATCAATGTTCATAGGAGTTACAGTACAGCCACCTTTATTGAACCATAGTACAACATCTCAAACCGACTGTAGTCTTGAATATGTAATACATCCTTAGGAGTAACTAGTATAAAAAGTATCAACATCAGTGGTTTGAATATAAAAATTTATTTAAAGTCAGAGTATGCAACAAATAAAACCTACAGAAAACAGATTTTCCCATCACAATCTGTTGCTTACCAAATAATATTGTGAAAACACATTCCTTCAGTCATTATAAAGTTCTTAAAATACAAAAGAAATTAAATTTTGTAAGAAAGTCTAGTAGACCAGAGACTCTTTCTTCCAGGATGTTTTGCAGAAGCAAGGCTATCCTTCAATACATTCCACGCCATCCTCCTCCACCCATGCTGCCTTGCCCATAGTATCCTCCACTATTTCCACTGCCACGACCTGCAAACAATTGACACAAGGTCACGCATACATACCTTAAAAAAAGAAAAAATGTGATGGGTAATACAGAACTGGTTAAAGATGACTTAACTTACACTAAACCACTTCAGCATTGCTTTTCCAAGCACTTGCTAAAGCAGCAAGCAACCGCTCCTCCCTCCTTCCCCTTCTCCCAGCACAAGCACCATATAGCACGCAGAGCCCACCACCCTTCCCCACGGTCCATCAGAAGATGGACAGCAGCATTTTCCCCCAGTAAATGTAGCAAAACAGGATCTTTACTTACTATATCCGCCCAAGCCATCAGGCGTTCCATATCCACCACTGTAGTTGCTACCCATTCCCATTCTACCAACAGAGCCGTAACCTTGATCTGCAAGGCAGAAAGTGCACTGTTACAAGTCTAGGACTCCTTAAGGGTTCACAAAGTGTCAGCTATGTCTGAAGTAATACATACCCATTCCATCTCTGCCATATCCTCCCATTCCAGAACCGCCTCCAGCAGTTGAATTCAGGAATAGCTCAATGTACCGATGCTCTGCAAGAACAAAAACAACCTTGCTTTCTATTTTGTGTCAGAAACTAGAAGCACAGAGATGCACAACAACAACAAAAAAAAATCCCCAATTCACAGTTGGAAGCCCAGAAAAATTGAGTTTGGAATGTAGTGACAAAAACTCCTTAAGAGTTTTATGTTTACTGCACTGCAACTTCAATGAAATGCACTTTAACCTCTTTTACTTCATTTATGACTATACAGCCTGCTACCCCTGGGTCAACAGAAGCCTCAGGTGCATGACACTCACGCATGTGATTTTTATCCTTGGACATGGCAGCTACTGCATCCTCATGTGTAACAAATTCCACATCTGCCTCTCCTGTGGCCCTTCCATCTGCTCCAATATCAATGTGAACTCTTATGGGATTCAATGGTGAGAAAAACTAAGAATGAAAACAAAGCAAACAAGTCACATTAATAAAGAATTCAAGCCAGGTCCTTTTTTCTTTTCATCCCAGCCGTTAGTGGAGCACACCACTAATCTCATCCTGCCACAAGTTTAGTTACTAATACACAGACTATTAGTGAACAAACCTGCACATACATTCTATTACAAAACAAACAGCTCAAGATGCAAAGCTTGAGGAGCTTTCTTTAAAAGCCATGGCACAAACAGAAGTTCCTGTCCATAAGCACTGCTCTAAGCCATCCTGGAAAAGGCAAAAACTTTGTGAAGAAGCACATAATGAAGTTTATGAATTCAGCTAATGCTGGCTGTCAGTCAGACTGCTCTCCCTTGATACAGAACTCTATGACACAGTACCAACTTTTGACCGACAGCCTCTTTAACACCATGTGCAAACCAACCACTAACACACTAAGTGCGTCACTTGGATCAAAGCCTGATGTCTCATCCTGTAGATTCAACTAAGAAAGATGGAGACCCTCTGTAGGAAGGCTGTTTAACCAGGCCCCCACAAACACCACACCTATACTAACTCAGGAACCTACTTCTGTAATCTTGCATCTGGACTCTTATGTGGCCCTTTGCTCTCTTTTGAGTAAAAGGATAGTGTCTCCCTCCAGTGGAACACAGATTCCTGCAGTCTTCACACCCTGTCTCTCCTAAAGCAGTCTCAGGTCAACAAATACACAACTACGGCCAATAGAGAGAATGCTATATATAGTTTGGCTGACTGCTGTAATCTTACCTATGATGTTACCTTTACAAAAACCCATTTACTACTTAGCTTTGCAGAACCGGAAGACAGGGCTGTGGCTTTAGGTGGCGATGTTAGAGCTACCAATTACTTGCTGGACATCTTTAATCATGTTTGGAAGAGGCAACATACAAACTCTTTGACACATGAAAACCTTTTCCCCACTGCACTTACATTAGCAATATCATTTTCTGTTGCTCGAAAAGGGAGTCCTCTCATATGAACAAAATGACCACCACCATGGAAACCAGACACGGCATCTGCAGCTCCATAGCCATGTCCTCCCATGCCTATGAAAGAACCCACAACAAAGAAAACCACACACCTATAAGGTTGCACAAGAAGTCGGAGGAATCACTGGTACTGTTTTTCTGAAAGCACTAAATGAGATACTTATACTTCATGCTTAACCAGAAGACAGCCTAAGTAATGTGCTGCCCTCTTCCCAAGATAACCTTTTTTTACAAAATAATCTTAATAAAGCAATTATTTCTACCTTGAAATATTGTTGTACAACTCAAATAACATAATTTCTTTTAAAATTAGGTTTTTATCACAAAATATAGTTTTTACCTCTCCCATCCCTCATTCTGTCATCATAGCCATCATTTCCATAGCCATAGTTATTATAGCCACCATAATCATCAAAGCCACCATATCCTGTGCAAAGGAAAGAAAAGAAAGGAATTATTACATTATCACTCCAAACTCACACATCAATGCACCAAAGTCAGTCTTTGGGCACCCAGAAGTTAGCAAACAGCCTCTACAAACTTAAGTATGAATTTCTGAGCACAGCACAAACATGGATTTCCATTTACATAACAAAAATACTGAAACATGCAAGCACGAGATCAAATTCTGATGGAAATACAGTTTTCTTACTATTCCCACTAATCTTAAATACATAAGCCACAATTTTTGGTACAAGTAAAAATTCCTTGAGAAGCGTGTCAAACCTAACAAGTACTGCAGCTACTGCCATTTCTTTACTTCTTGACCAAGATGTCAGAAACATGACACTGACAACAGAACCTCTGTTCATTAGATAGACATACCACCGTCATATCCACCACCTCCTCGACGCATTCTGTCATACATACTTCCACGCCCAGCTCCATAATAACCCCCTCTTCCTCCTAATGGTCTATCATATGGTCCAGGTCGTTGTTGTCCCATCATTCTTCTTGGCATGTCACTGAATCCTCTGATTTCGCTCTTACTACTTTTGAAGATCTCAATGTATCTAGTAAGAGAGGATTTTCAGAGTACCAATAAGATCACAGGCAAAGGTGTCTGAATATTACCAAACGCCATACTATGTTTTCTATAACTAAACATAAAATCCAACAGAAGTGACTAGAGACCATACAACTTAAGTTTCTCCTCAAAACCGTAAGAATCTTAAGTGTATAGGGAAAAAAGCCCACACTTTAGAGTGGCAAAAATGACTGTGTAAAGTCTAGCTGTACAGATTAAGCATAAAATATGTCTTTCCAGTATGAGAAACATACTGCTGAAAAACAGTGTCTAGCTAAAAGTAGCATTTATCACAAATTACCCTACACAAGAATGATTCAAACAATTTTCTGAGTTTAGCAAACTACCCAGAGCAATACTGTCTCCCCCACCCCCCAAATCTACCATATTTCCCAAGTTAACTTAGGATCAGTTATAAAAATTCTTAAAAAACAGCCAGTTCCATATAATGCTCCCCAACCCCCCCAAAAGCATTACTGACCCACAACCCCCAAAAATAAATATTTAACGCCATCCCAAACTCTCCATCCCCACCTGTGCCCTATTCTTTCCTTGTGTTTCCCCAGAGCATTTTCTGCTATCTCCTTTGAAGCAAACTGCACGAAGGCCTCCCCTGTGCTTCTCCCCTGGTAGTCCAGCGTCAATGTTATCCCATTTGGCACGATTTCCAACCCTTTAACCCAAGGACAAATAACCCCATCAAGGGGAACAGTGTTAAAGGCTGAAACATTCCCATCTGTAGCAAATACTTAAAAGCATATCTAAACAACAACAACGAAAAAGAAAACCACCTTCTTTCCCCCATCACCCAACAGTACAAGCCAATCATCATTCATTAAACATTTATGGATTTAGCCATACTTCTTTTCTGTTTAAACTATGCAAAAACGCAACCGCCTAAGAGATATGAAGAAAACACAGCTACCAATCAAGCAATTTAATGATCCAAATGCTAACATTCAGGTTATCCCAATATGCATAGTATATTTACCACCTTGAGAATTTTAGATACACATTTTACTAAATCTATGATTATTTCTACTTCATTTACAGTGTATAGTTCTTATTTAAGATAAACTAATTTAACACAGTCCCTCCCATCCACCCCACCAACAGCCATTAATAACAAAAATGCACAAAACATTCTGTACAAAACACAAGAAAACTCAAGTCACTGTATTTTGACTATACTAGAGGTACCTTGGAAAAACTGAACAATTTCTTCTTTGCTGCAACCAAATGGCAGGCCTCGAAGTCGTACCACTGTTCCATCATTAGTTGTATCATTTGGCCCATTATGTTTTCCAGTCCAGTCCATCTTTTACTTAAAATTAAACTCTGCAAGAGGGGAAAAAAAAAAAATTTGAGAGTTCCAAGAAAGAAATCTAAACCGTTTGCTTTAGATAACCACTGTTACGGCTAATGAGCTTTATTTCTATTTGGGATTTAACACTGTACTTCATCACATCCACGGCAAGCAACCCTCACTCAACTCTGCCAGGGAACACTGCGTGTAGCGAGGGCAACACGTGGCCAGCCGGAGCACATAAACCTCATTATTTACTCAGGGTGCACTGAACATCCACCCAATGAAGGTTTGCGTAGGGTTTTTTGTTATTTTTGGGAGAGTTCTTTCAAGCACAACAAAAGAAATAGGAACTACTCAATGGTTCCTGCGTGGGAAGACAAGGCCTTCCTTTGTCTGCAAACAAAGCGCCACAGACCATGCCCCTTGCTTCCTCTCGTGGTATTGTGCCTTTTTTTTCTTTTTTTCCCTTCCAGGCACCCAGCGATGGGTTACCCAGGCTGAGCAGGGCAGAGGAACAGACCGGAGGGAGCCGCGAAGTCACCCTGCGGGGCGCCTGCAGCAAGGCGGGCTCCCTGAGCCCAGGCCCTGTCGGGAAAGGAAGGAGATCGAGCCCGCGCGGCGGGGGCGGCTCGCGCCGGCGCCTAGACTATCGCGCGACGCAGGTGCGCGCGCACCGCCCTCAGCCAGGCAGAGGAGGGGTACCGACAGCGCCCCACAATGGAACGCGCGGTCGCCGCAGCCTGGGAGCCACCACCGCTGCCCTCTGCAGGCGCGGAGCAACACCCCTCCCCCACCTCCCTCCGCGTGGCGCCGACTACCGCCAAAATCGCGGTCCTGACCCTGGCGCCATTTACCGCGCCGCCACGGTACCGCCCCCTCCCGCCGCTCCCGTGCCGCTCCCCACTGCTACCTGTCCGACACAGGAGCTATTCGGTCTCCTCTGGGGCAACCTCAGACCCCTCAGCTGCCGCCTGCGCCCGCCGCTCTCCTGAGGCCGTCACCGCCCTCTGCTACACCACTCAAAATGGCGGCCGCGCACGGGAACGAGGCTCCGAGGCTCGACACCACCCACTCCCCGCGCCGCCCCTCCCCCATCGCCTTACTTTGGGAGCGCCGCTAGCCGTAGCTCTCACAGTCGTGCACTGCCCCCGACTCACGCCTCAGGGCGAAAAGGGCAGATCGCCTCAGGGGCTGAACCTTCATGGCTTTCCTAAGTCCCACCCGCAAGCGCTTCAGCCGGGACTCAACTCAGCTTTTTCTCCCTTTACACTCACCAGGAGAACCTCGGACACCCCTCGACGTGCCCCGGTGAGAGCTTCTGCCAGTAAGAAAGCTCTCTTTTACTTCCAACCGGCCGGCGGGCTCGAAACCTACGCAACGATGGACAGGATGGCGTCTCGACTGCGTAGGTATCGCGATAGCCTCACCGCGCTTCTCAGCTCCGGGTGGGCGGTGACGGCGCACGCGCAGTGTGACTGAAGGCGAGTTCCCGCCTGTTCCTCTCAACAGGCTGTGCGCGTGCGCGCTTGAGACTGGCGTCACGCGGGCTATGGGAAAGCTTGGCGGGGAGTAAAGCTCGGGAATATTGCACGGGCAGTCCCTCAGGCAATTTTCGGGAGCTGGCCTTGTCATTCAGTCTGGGTCTCTTAGGATATCTTCCAGGGTTTTCTCGGTGTAGGCTTGGAAGAGAGGAGGGAGGAAGTTGTCCGATATAGACGCCCGCAATAGCTTGCCTCCTGTTCCTGTGTGTCTGGCCGGACCTAGGGGGAACATTCTACAGCCTTCATAAGTGCCTCCGGACTGTAGAGGCTAGATCAGGCCTTGTGTTAGAAGGGCCTATATGAGAACGCTTTGGAGCTGTTAGCGAGCCATGCCAGAGGGAGGATGAAATCTGTTAAGCGTTAAGAACAATCAGTGCTGACCACAGGGAGCGCGGAAAGAGAGGTTTGAGTCCAGAGATGGGCTCGGAAGTGACGAGACAAGGGGCCGCTTGGCTCCTCCTACCTTTAGGGAAACATTAACTTGGAGTTCACCATTTGGGGGTAAAACAGGTTAGAAAGCACCTTGCAGAAACCGTGTTAAATAGGTGCAAACGATCATGCAAATTCCTGTTTTTACGGTTGATGCATTTACAAACCGGCCCTTTGCTGGAAACCCTGCTGCAGTTTGTCTGCTTGAAAATGTAAGTTGCTCTTTTATGAGGGGCTTTCTAATTTTGTACTTGTTTGGAGCAGTAGACTTTGCTTTCTTTACCTTAGGCTTTCTTCTTGCAAGCAATTGTTAACTTTTGCACTTAGAATACCGAGGAATCACCACACCATAACTTTTTACTAGAACGATTTAATGCAAGATACGCTCTATATTTTTATGGTGGTTTAATTTTTTTTAAAAGTGTCAAAACAGTTTTTGTTCAGAAACTGGTTATGTTTTGAATTAACTAAAAAAGAATCGGCTTGATGTTAATAGATTCAGAATGAAATCTTTGAAAGAAAATGCAGTAATACCGAGTTAGTAGTCAGTAGTTTTTGAATGAAGTGTTGTTGAAGTGTGGGTTTGGGATTTGTTGTGGGTTTTTTCTCCTCTTTTTTTCTTCTTCTTTTCCTGTGTAAGTGAAGACTCTATATAGACCTATAACTGAGCCTTTCAGTGTTAGTGTGTCAGCTTCAGCTTTAGACAAACAGCCATTTTTTAATTTGCATGGTAGTTGTGCAATTGGCAGTATTCATCCTCTTCAGGACATTTTGAGCAGTCGATACTAACTGATACACTGTTGACAATTTCTGCCAAAAAGTGGGTGAGAAATGTAGAGGCCTTATGCGTGTTGTAACACTTGAATTCTAAGTGTGACACTATATGTAAGCAGTAACTTGTATTAATAAAATGAATCAATTCTAGATACTCTAAACCTATTGGCATCTCATAAAATGTAGCCTACTTACCAGATCTGTTGAAGTTACTGTGATGGTTTGGGAG
>VWYK01089378.1:0-10957 GCA_013399775.1 Semnornis frantzii
CTTTCTTTCTTTCTTCTCTTTCTGTCTCTGTTTTGCTCTGTCATGTTTCTAAGACAGAAATAATACTTGAGAATGAGTATTCCAACTATAACAGTAGTGGCTTTTCAAAGAGAAATTGACAATCCCTCTATAATACACAGATTGCACAAATTACTCAACAACATTTTTATGCAGGCCATGCTTTGGGTTTCTGGAAAAAAAAAACCTCTAGAAATACTAATTAATAGCACACACAAAATACTTTGCACTGTCCAGACAAAGGACCGCCAGTTTTCAGTTCATTACTATCCGTGAACTTGTGCTAAAGAACACATGCAACTTCTGTGCAGATGGAGAAGAGTTCAGAGAAGATGACAAATAACACAGACCTCTCTTGGCTACACAGCAATGTGTTAGCAGTACCTCAGTTGTAAACTCTCATCACGTTACCATTTCCTGAGTCTGATTAACAGATGTTGGAGAGTCTTGGTCTAGATATAGTTTGATTCTGTTTCTGACAGGGTAGTCAGAAGGTGGCAGAGGCAGCAACAAAAGGGGATTATGGCTTTGCCTATGGTTCTTAATGATCTAGAAAAGCAGAGGCAGCAACAAAAGGGGATTATGGCTTTGCCTCTGGCTCTTAATGATCTAGAAAAGCTCAGGCATAACTTTAAGTGCACCGACAAGTCACAGAGGGTAGTTGTGTAAAATATGGCAGAAGTGAAGAAGCACAAAACCCAGAGACTTTTCTAAACTTGATTTCAAAATATACATGCAGGACATTGATGTTGGTATCCAAAATATACACAGAGGTGTCATAGGTTTAAAAAGCCGACAGAGTGAAGTTCTCAAACAAACTGGAGGAAAAAAAACAGAATTATATTTGGAGAGAGTTACAGATAGAAATTACAAGGCAGATACAGAATCCATAAGTGAGCCCCCTTGAATTTTCCCCCAACCCAAAACTAAATCTATCATCCCCAGTGCTCCAGTCCTCCCCCCCTCATGCCTCTGCCATCCAAGAGGCCTAAACACAGCCTCTGGAGGCTCTGGAGGCCCCAACCAGGCCTATCCTTACATGTTTGTCCTGATAACGCAGCTCTTGCCCAGCAGAAGGCTGGAGGGGGAGGAAAAGAAAACAAGCTGGCCTTATCGTGAGCTTATGAAGAGATAGCAGAATTGTGGGATTGAATAACAATCTTCGAGTCCCAAGAGGACTTTCTTAACCCTATAGTTCCCAACCCGGGACAAGAGGAGAGAGGAGCACAAGTTCTTATCCAATTTCTGTCTAGTTCTGTCTTCCAAAGTAGTATCTTAAAAGAGTTTAAGAGTTTTTATATTGAAACCATTTAATAGGTATCTGGGGACTAGTATTGCTTCTGTTTTTTTCTGCTGAAATGGGAAGTGACTCAAGCTTAGGATTTCACAGATCCTAACAGATTTGACCAGATTTTACTTTGGTCTGAGCAACAAAAGAGTAAGACCAGTGAATTTGTTTCTTGACACAAATAAGAAATTAACTGAATTAATAAGCTTTCTTGTTGGCTGTGTGAATTTAGAAGATTATAACTGGTTGGAATTGTAACAGAAGAAAACTCACAAGGAAATCCTCCTTAGAAACTTTGCCATTCCCATGATCTCTCTGAAAGTTAACAGGGAAAAAGAAATATCTGCAAAAATTTTATTATAATTGTAAGCTAACATGCCCTTTTTGCTTCCTTCAAACTCTGATAAAAAGCTTTAAGTAAAGATAATTTCCCATCCAGTTTTGGGAAACCTCTAATTACTTATGCAGGTGCTGGCTGTTTCCATTTCTGACACACGTAATCTTCCCTCTTCCTTCACAAGAATGCAACACTCTAGTCAGAACCTGCGTTTTCACTCTGGCATCTGGCATGCCATATCTAGCTTTACACGCTTTCCCACACTTACCTATGAAGGTGTGCTTTCTTATTTTATGTCTATACATATGACCACGCCTGATGCTCTGAAGCAGAACCATCACAGAAAATTGTCCTAGCAAAGACAGGACCTGGGCTAAGTTCACTGTCCTTTGTCTTTGTTTATAATCTTCCTTTCCCCTTCATAAACAACATTATGTTTGCATTTGCCTTTTTAAGAAAGTGTCCCTGAAAGAAGCATTCCAGCACTTAAGGGATATTGTGGTAGTGGGAAGATTACTTGCCAAGAAGGACTGAACAGGAGATTCATGTCTTAATATTTGACAACCTGAGTTAATAAAACTGGTATAGAACATCCTTAAGAATAAGGCTCTCAAGCAGTATTTCTCTATACTACACATCCTTAAAGCTTGTCACAGCATTGGACAGTTCTAACTAGTAAATATGCCAATGCAAGTTCTAGAAAGACCGCCCTCTGAAAGAGTTCATGGGATGTATACCTCTGGCACACTTGTAAGCAGAAGCAAAATAAAAAACTGAAAAAAAAAGCTCTATCTTTGTTCTGAAGAATATATATTTTAAAATTAGACAAGTGAACGTAAGATTTATCAAGCCAGCTCAGATCAAGTACCCCTGAAGTTCAGAATTCAGCCTTCACGAATGCCTGTGATAGACACTTCAAAGAAAACAGCTAGCTAATTATGCAATGTCCTAGGCAGCAAAAAGGGATGAGAGGAATGTTTCTTATCCCTGTGATCAGCTAACGCCCTGGAGTATGAAGTTGATGGTCCTTCCTAGTATGCAAATTTATATATTATATTATTGGTCATAAAATTAGGAAGTCTCTTTAAAACCCCTATTACAATATTTAACTCTCTGACTTCTGTAGATTAACTACTATTCATGCTGTGAAAAGAACTATTTATTTTTAAAATAATACAGTAAGTTTCTTAAAGGCATTATGGCTAACTATAAAAACGCATTCCATGTGACACCTATAAATGATACTCTTATGTCTTATCTGATGTCTTGAAGTCTTGAAAAATATTTGCTGTAATTAGAAAAATTTAAACGAGAAGTTATATACACAAACTACTTACATAATGGCACTACAGCAAAGCCAAAGTAGGTTTTGTCCTAATTCACGTTAGTTTACCTTTAAAGTGTGCTTTTACATAAGTAAAATTTCTTCACTTTTTTGTCCTTATATTTTTAGTGCATGTATTTTAGGTATTGAATGAAGGCAGATGAGAGCTCTTTTGGACTCTTTCTCCTTGCTCTGCCAAGCTGCTGTGCCTACATGCCATTCTACCGCATGGTAGCTGGACATCCTTATTACCCAGGCCACCTAGTTCAAACAATAACAATTATGCAAACATCAGGAATTATTTTGGGATGCAAACAAATGCCCACTGAATACTGCACTGAGACAGACAACCTACCACTGACCACAGGGTTTATTTTGCTAAAGCTTTAACTCTGTGAATCACAAAGCTTTCCTGAAACTGTTTAATAAGCTTCTTTTGCTGAAAGAGAAAACATGAAGGTAGAAGGAATAACACATCTTTAATTAGAAAAATTCAAATCAGCTTTTAATTTAATTCACCATACCTGCAGCCATGATTAGATCTGCATCATGATATATCTCCAATACTATCAATTTTCATAAATGCAAACTTTCCTGAATATGGTTCTGATGTATCCTGACATTTTAAAATATGTCCTATTGTCCTTTTCTGTGCAGCAGACCAAGCACAGAGTGTTCAGTCCTATATCACTGTCACAGTGGTATTAGACCAGATGGCTGCTTCCTCGCAGAATCAAGAATTAGAGATAATTTATGCTGTTCGCTGTTATGAGAATGTAAAAATATAAGGAGATTGCATCATGCATACATGAAAAGATGCTCAGAACCATCAGTGACACGTTGGTGAAAAGGCATTCACATTGTTACTGCACTCCTAAAGGTAAACTCTTATTTGGTTAAGCTATGGACTTCTGCAAAACCTAATGCTACTCTGCAAAGAGTACAGAGCAGGGACTATCTGACTGAGGTTAGAGCGCTGCTTTGGTAGGGAAAGGATATTCTGAGTTGGGAAAAAAAGTCCAACAGCTGTCTTCTTTCTTCTTTATTGTAAAATAATTCTACCACATGATCATTCTCATTAATACATGACAGTTATTTTTGTGTCGTGAAGAATGAATTTAAAAGACTTCATTCGGTCTGTTAATTAGTACAAGATAATATTTCTCAGTAAGACCTCATACCAAAGGACACGAGAGCTACAGAAATTTATTCCTGTACCAGTGACTGCAGTGATCTTCACTTATGGGAGGGGACATCATTGCAATCTGTTAATGTACTTGCTCTACCCGTATATGTATATGCACCACAGTGTGCATCAAAGTACTGAAGAGAAAGGATGTCAGCCTACCCATTTATGGAGTCTGAGCTCATTATAGGCAAGAATCCTGTATTTGAAACAGCTGAATCATTTGATAAAATAAGTGTTAATGCAGCTAACTATTTTGGAGAGACTTCTCAAACTGTTCAGAAATTAAAATGTCTAAGTTTCTTAAGAGGGGAGAGAGAAACGAAGGGAAAGAGAACTTACTTCACTTGTCAGTTCTGCTGCAATAAATAGTATATAAACAGAATTAGAAAGCATGTTGGGATAACCAAACATCAAACACTGTACACCAGCAGCAGTAGCTCGTTGCTTTATCTTTTCAGTTCCAAAAGTTTACCACAGTACTTATGGATGATGTCATACCTGTACTCAAACTAAGGACAAACATGCTCTCATCAATATTTAGGAATATTACAAGAGGAGAAATTTTAGTGGCATTCATTGAAATGACACATTTCATCTGCTCTTGGGGGAAAAGTGTATCACTGAGAGAATGATTTCATTTGTTTTAAGTTAATCTTTAAACTGTACTAAGAAACATTACTAGGGACGGATTTGCTTTCAGCCCTCTGTGAGCATATAATTTATGGTATACAATGAAAGTATTGTGACTTTGAATGACTGACTAGCACCTTATGAAAGTCATTACTTTTATATCAAGAACAATATTTGTAACATAATGTGTTCTTAAACTAATCAGGACAGCAGGAAGCGGCTAAGTGGATCACTTATCTTTATTTTGCAATTTAACCTATTTTGTGACAGGGAACAAAAAAATTAGATAATTTATAATTTTCTGTCAGTGTTGCCTACTTTGGAGTAAGCTTGTAACTACTAGGTATAACTGAAAAGTAAGGAGATGTGCTGCCAGATAAAATAGAAGAAGGAAGATTACTTTAAGGCGTAATAAATTACTAGCTCTTAGAACCAGATCACAAGGATTTCTTGCATTTTTGTTTCCTGACCAGTGTTGTTGATGACCAGATTTTTCTTCTGTAAAAATCCTAGTAGTTCTATTAAAATAAAGTCTATCATAATAGAAGATAGTTGTTATGCAGGAGCAGTAACTCGCGTAATATGAGATGGCATTTCTTTCCAGCTCTTGCTGCTCCGCTGGTTCTAATAGCAACCTGGAGCTCAATTTCCTCCTCAAGAACATTGCATTTCATGTGGAATGTCAATTATTAAAATGCAGTGTCCCGTGTCTTACTTTTCACTAGATGAATTCATTTGCAAATTTGCTAATTTATGTAAATGATCCTTAACCTGTAACTGCCCAGAATGTATTTCTCAGTGCCTCTTTTCAGTTCAGAAATATATACAAAGAATGTGGTGCCAACAATATGTATACTAATTACCTTGTGCCCCTCTTCCAAAGCCCAAACATTTAATACCAGTGGCTGGACTTTTGTTTTCAATTTTTTGTTTGTTTGTTTGGTTTGTTTTATTTTTTCCCCCAGGAGGTCATTCCTAAAATTCTATTTTTTGCAGCTAAGACTGTCTTCCACATTTCAGAAATTAATCAAGACAGGTAGTCAGTGGTCCAGCTGCAATTCACTCTTTTCCTGATAATACATGCATGGATGCCATTCTGGATTTGTCACTCTGGTTCTATCATGAGCACAACTACTGTGCTCCCATAAATATTTGTTTTGCTCTCCAAATGACCTCAGGAAGTTCAAACTCCTCTAGTCTGCTTGTAGTCCTTATGAATGAAAGAATATTCATCAAAACTCAGCTGAAGGTACTCATTTTTCCTCTGACTTCTCCCTGCTGCCCACCTGAACCTCTTCACTGGTCTCAGGCACAACTGACCAACTGACAGTTTAGAACTTGTCAATGAACCTAGTACGAGTTAGGGATTTTAACAAAACGGTAAAATGAGGCAATTGTCCTCCATGTTGTTACTGTTTAGTAACTTCCCATAGTCTAAGTAAAACGATCCAGATTCCACGTGCTGTAATTGCATGCAGAACTCTCCTGATTTCAGTGACCTGTGAATGGCAGATAGGACTGTGGCCCAAGGTCTCCTCTCGACAAACCAGCTACAGCTTGCTTTCTCTTGATTATTATCTGATTTACATGTCCTTCTTTTAGATGCTCCCTGCAAGCAGCTGGTGAACAAAGCTGCATTTCACAGCCAGTTACACAGGTCATTCCTGGTCAGTATGGAGATCCCGTGGCCATGACTCAGTTCTGACCATGGACTGCTGGGCACATGTCCTTTGTGGTGCTCCTGCCTGCCTGGCCATCCCTGAGGCTTTTGCAGGAGGCTGTTACTCTCTCCAACTAATCCAGGCTTTGTTTTCCCAGGGTGTAATGCATGGGGAGAGGGATGAGGTGCCTCCGGCTGACAGGCTAACATGCTATCAGGCCAACCTCAGCGTGCTCTTCCGGAGCTGGAGGGGTCTTGTGTCTCAATGTTTAGATTGGCTTAGAAAGTGCAAAGCTGAGAAATGTTTGGTTGCTTTATGCCTGCATCAGCATTTAGATTGCTAAGAGAAAAATCTCAAATGGCTGCTTGCTGTGTGTTCTGCAGACATTTTAGCACAAAATCATCATCCCCACTACCTCCTGCTCATACTACACTCAGGCATTTGATTCAATTTCTGCTAAGATAGCAACAGCGAGAGCTAACTAATGCTGTTGTAATTTTGGAATGATAAACTCATTATTTTATTGTTCAGATATCTGAGATTCAAAATAGTCTTTAAGCTACTGCTTAGTTTTCTCCACAAAGGACATACTTTACAGGATGATGTCTCTTTAAATCCATCCTGAAGATATTCCTCCTGGCCCAGAAGATGCCAAAATGACTTGATGATTTATTTATGTGGTGCCTGGCAGACCATAGTCCAGATTGTGGCTGAGGCTGAATTTTATGAGCATTCCCCCTAGTGAGTATATTTAAAAATTTAAAAAAAAAAAAAAAGTCTTTATAGAACTTGGCATGAGATTCAAGCAAATATTATCAGGAAGAAGAATGACCAGGAAAAGATTTTTAGGACAGAATATAAATAGCAATTTATTAATAATATCTTGTGTTTAGACAATGAGAATTTTCTCTTGAACTTCAAAAAAAATTAGAAAACTGAAGGAGACATTTCTCATCTCAACAGAAGCTAACGTTTGGTTTATAATTTTTTTTAGCCATATACTACTTGGCATTTTGTACTGAGAACTGGCATTTTTACCCACAGAAAGATGGATGTCTCATTGTCATTTCAGACTATACAAGCGGCATGTTGGTGCAATGATGTAAAAAAAACAATTTTCTGCCCTATTTTATTGATTTATAGTATTTTAGTAAAGTGATAAAACCTTAACGCTAGGGATAAAAAGGATACTCATCTGATGCAGAGAGCAGGAAAGAATAGAGAATGAGGAGGGTCCAGCATTCTCACTTGCCATGTTTTCTCAGGCCTCTTGTGTACTAGACTGTTAGCTAAGTTATAAACTCATGTCTCAACTCTTTGACTAAGACAGGCATGAATCCCTTCTTTCAAGCCACAGCTTGGTGCAGGACTCTGACTTTTTGAAGCACATACATATGCAAGCACAGGTAAATCCTAAGAGCCACAGCAACAAGGACAAATGTCAATTGTCTTGACTTCTGGGTCGGGAAGCCCAGACCTGGGGACATTGATTAAGGGGCACTTTTGCATAGCAGCCATCAGCAATAAGAAAGAATGTGCCTTCACATCATTTCATCTGCTTCACAGCAGTTCCTTAGGTGGCCTCTCCAAGAGCTATACCACTCTGTGCTAAGTTCCCATTCTTGCCTGATGCAGAGGAGCTCCTGAAGCAGATAATCTTTGATGCAGAAACTCCTGCGTCCTTTGAGGAACCCCTTGTTGGGATAGTCCCTCATCCTCTTGCCTCAGCATAAGGGCTCTTGGTACACTCATGGAAGGAGCATAGCTTTTATCCCATCTCCTTTCCTAACACCAAGAAATAAGTTCCCTCAAATTCATGTACATAAAAACTGAGTTTTGTGTCAATTTATAGACAGGCCAAATTATGCTGGAAATAATTCAGCTGAAACTATATGACACATTGTTCTTGGATATTGGATATTCATCTCAAACTATATGACACATGCTCTTGGTATAAAAGTGGATACAAGTGGGACATCAGTAAATGAAAGCTGCCACATGGTAGGAAGGAACATATTCACTCACAACGGCATCCTCCACTTTTCTCCAGATAATATAGAGAATATTCTTGAAGGTCCACTCAAAGGGAGCTCCAAAGAAAATTCAAAGCCATACAGGACATTCATTACGCTGTTGACAAATGAAGACCAACAGGAAGAAGATTCATAGTGGATACACTCATGGTTTTTTGGTTTTGTTTTTGTAGTTGTATTGGAGAATTCCTCACACTTCAAATATAAGAGGAGAATGGTACTTTACAGCCAAGCATCAAACTAACCCTATAAAGCCAGACCTATTATAATTCATCATGTGAAGTATTTATTTGCCATAGGGAAGTGCTTGGGTATGAACTAAGATGTATATAGTATGGGTATCTTCAGGACTAGAAGTCATGTGTGAAAGAAAGGGAATGTCAGTATGAGAGTATAGTGCATCCTCATTGCCCAATATTAAAGTTCCTACAAGCAAAATGCTTGGAATACTCTAAGTTGATATGCTTCTCCACTTCTGAACTGCTCCACTTTTAATCAAAGTTATTTCTAAAGGACACACTTGGGAGTGGGGAGATTTTATATCTATTGCTGAAATAATTTCAGAGAATTTAAAATTACATCAAAACTTGTGGTAAAAAATGCACTGCATGGAACATACACAGCTGGTAAAGCTGCCAGGGACGGAGATATTTAAAAGTCAAAGGCAGCAATGAATGGTGCTTGCTTTGACTCCACACAGTAAGCTGCCCAGGGCTTTACCACTGGAGAAATGCACAGTGTAAATTCAGCCAGTGACATCAGGTGAGGAGCATAACCAGTATTAATTTAACTTTGGCCTCACCATTTCATTTCACTCGGTTGTATATTGAAACTAGTCCTTGTACTTGACTCAATTTTGTGGTTTTAATGACCTGTCAAAAGCTTACCAAGGGTATTTATATTTTTTAATTAGTTTAGTAAGTAGACAGGCTGTTTATATTTGATTCTTTTAATTAACTGTGAAACTTTCTGTACAATATCATCATATTGTTCACATTGATATTTGTGCTTCTGGTATGTTTGGTTTGCTGTGTGATATACAGGAGACAGCAGAAATGTCACACAAAAGGCATGCCTAAATAGTGCTTCACAGATTGCTAGAGTACTGATGGGACCCAGTTATGTATCATGTAATTATATTCTTACATGCAACTCCGGCCAGTATTAAAGAAAATCACGTCATGTCAGGTCATGTCCCTAGCATTTATTATCTCTGTGTTATACTGTGGACGTGCAGACTTTATTGCAAACAAAGAAACAAACAAACCCCCAACCAACCAAAAACCAAAACCAAAACAAACAAAAAAGTCACATCTTGTCATCTCTGTTGAGTTGCATTCTTTGGCCACAGGAAAATACTACATTGACCTTGACTTCTGGCTGTCTTTTGGTTGCTATGGGATGCCTCAGCCATGGCCTTCTTGAAATTCCACTCTAGATCTTTCACTGTTTCAACAAAAGTGTGATTTTCTTGCTCAAAATTCATCTTAGAAGAGTGGGAGTGAACTGAGGGTGCCTAATTAATTTCATGTCTTTAAACAGCAACTGGGTGGGAATAAGTTCTAGTTAATGTAATATTAAGGTCAATTTACATAAGGGTGCTAAAAATGGAGATATAGATCTTCATACCAGCAAACTTAACCTTTGTCCCTGTAATCAGTTTCCTGCTAATAACATCAAACCCAGGAATCACTTATATAAAAGAATGCATTGCTTTCACAGCTTTGGATGCACATAACCTGCTGAGATACCATCAAAATTCTAACTCATTTGCAATTGTTACAAGAAGAGAGACAAGAAAAATTACCAAGGAACTTTAAGTTGCACAGGTGACCTGAGCTAATTACACACTTACCAAACAATAGCACAGGAGGATTAATACAACTTACTCTGTAATTACCATCACTTCCAGTGAAGTTATTCTGTGGTTAACCATGTAATAACATGCATTATTTCACAGTAACTATGCAGGAACCCAAGTTACCCAAGTATGCTGCACAGAGGAAAACATTGGTAAGCTAAAGGGGTGTAAAGGGATGGGGTAAATTAATTAATGTGAGACGATATATATAAAAATATTAACAGTTTATTAATATTAAATATTCAGAACTCGCATCACCCCGATCACCATTTAATAATAATATTAACAGGTTCTTAGCAACTTTATGGAAACTATGTACAGGTTATAACAGGATCTGGAATAGTTATTAATATATAGCATTAATTAAACTCGATATAAGCTGAAGAGAAGGGTTTGCGGTCAGTATACCGCTTGCTCACTAGGTAAGCATAGGACATAAAGAACAACTTTCTGCTTAGGGCAGAAGGCTATTAATAATTACAAGAGGCTTTGGCATTTACCCACAAAATTATTATCTGACAGTACCCAAGGCGGGGTTACTGTCGGTAGCCGTCAGCGGCTTTAGAGTCTCCCCTGGGCTTCTGGGGAAGGAGGCAGACGATCTCTGACCTGTTCC
>VWYK01089415.1:0-12887 GCA_013399775.1 Semnornis frantzii
ATTAACCAGGTTGGAGAACACCTTCATCATCATGGAGTCCAACCTATCACCCAACACCTTCTAACTAACTAAACCATGACACTAAGTGCCTCATCCAGTCTCCTTTTAAACACCTTCAAGGATGGTGACTCCACTACTTCCCTGTGCAGCCCATTCCAATGCCAGTAACTTTTTTCTGTGAAGAACTTCTTCCTAACATGCAGCCTAAACCTGCCCTGGTGCAGCTTGAGACTGTGTCCTCTTGTTCTGTCACTGGTTGCCTGGCAGAAGAGACCAAGCCCCACACAGCTACAACCTCCTTTCAGGTAGTTGAAGAGAGCAATAAGGTCTCTCCCGAGCTTCCTCTTCTCCAGGCTGAACAACCCCAGCTCCCTCAGCTGCTCCTCATATCTTACTAGACAAGAAGTTTTGCTGCTAATAGTACTTCTACCCACAAAACAACATTCTTCAATTACATAGGATGAAACAAATTAAACAGAGTGCAGGAATCATAATATGAGCCAAAATTACATAGTTCTATTTGCTGCATCATTAGCTTCTAGACACTCTGAATCCTTGCTCCTTCTTAAGCTTGACAGAGAGTCTGGGAAGAGGTCCAAGGCATGAAGCTGCTCATGGCAGAATCATCCTTTCCTCTCACCTACACACTCAGCCCCAATACTTTTTGCCGCCACAGGTCTTCAGATGCTTCACCTCCCTGGAGCAATGACCGCTGGAGACTCGGCCAACTCCAAGAAAAACACTGATGGGAAAACAAGAAAACAAACCCTAAAACATTTACAGCTTTTCATCCTTCATCACCATTCCCAACATTTTCTGAGTCTAGGGAAAAACACAGCTGACTCAATCTCTGCAGCTGTTCTCCTCTGATTTTTTTTTTCTCTGATCTTTAATTCTTTTCTCTGATCTTTAATTCCTCAGCCAAAACTAATTCCTGTTTCGGTGATTCAGCCCTAGGTTTCAGACACCACTTCTCTCTCAGAAATCTCCCAGTCACAACTGAGAAAGGCTAAAAGAGTGTAAGAAGAGTATTGGTACCCATCTGCCTTACCACTTCATTCTTCTTCATTGAGCTCTTGTTCACTCTCAGAGAAATGACATGAAGCCACATGAGTTTTTGGTCCAACCTAATCCAGCCATTCTTATGGCAGTTGAGAATAGACCTCTCTCCTAGCTACTACCTCAAATGTTTGACAGAGGTTTCAAAAGTGATGTGCCACTGCATTGACTTTTCTAAGACCACTCAGCTCTCTCAAATATATCAATACACTCCTAGAGGAAATTTTTACAGGCACTATACTCTGATTAATTCACTTGCAGTATCTATAACGTTATTCTCAATGTTGTATCATTACATCTTTCCCTCAGCTATAATTTCAGTTCCACTTCTATCTTGTCATCTAGCTACCCCATATTTTTTTTTTTAACAGAGAAATTCTTTCCTTAAAGTAAAGATGGAATCTAAAGTGGGGTTTTAGTGGTGTAAAAACAGTGTAATGACAAAGAGTTTTGCAGACTGCAGAATGGTCTCGACTCACATCCCAGAAAGAGATGATCACACCCCAAAGAAAGACTTTCTCCAAATAACAAAAGTAATCCTGCCATCCTTCTTGCATTTCTCTTTCTTTGCAACATCCAACACTTCGAGATATTTGAGGTAACTTCTGCCCCTTTCTCCAGCGACTTAAGGATTAGCTCTGCTATAATTTTCTGGGTTTATTACCTCAGCTGCTATGACCACCAACCCAAAAGGCCTCTGGATATATTGGTTGCTCAACCATATTGGAATTTCACATGAAAGAAAACATGTCAACGTAATTCTCCAAATGGTAAGTGATTCTGTCTGAATTCATAGCTGTTGAAATGTTACCTTGCTAAGACTGAAACATGTTTCCTGAGACAAGATCTTGTCAAAGGATGAAATTTCAAAAGCACTTATATAATCTGAAAAAACAAGCCCTCCTGACCCATGAAATGAGGTACAGGTTTCAACAAATCTTCCTTTTACAGGTTACTCATGAGAATCTGAAAAATCCCACCTGAAAAGACATAAGACTAGAATTTTTAAGAGGTCTAAGCTGCTCAGCTCTGAAAGCCATTGAGGATTGAACACTGACTTCTTCAGGGTCTCTTCTGAAAAAAATCTCAACCTATATCTTTTAAGCTGCCACAGGTAAAAGCTTATAGCAGCTACAAACGATGGCTTGACAATGGGGAAAAAGAGATGATAAAGATGGCAATGGCAGTAGTCAGAGGTAATGCTTCTGCATCTTCCTGTAGACCTAGTGAGAAAGCAGCTTTTGATGGTGGCCTCAGAAGCAGCTTAATCTTCTGCACTGGGGCATAAAGCAGCTGCAGCATGGACTGCCATGAGGGAAGAAACAAATCAGGAGGAAAGAAATGAAGGAAAAGACCTAGAGAAAGGAGACTAGCACCTAATTATGTCCTTGGTGGGAGAGAAACTCAGAAAAATATCAAGATTAAAAAAAAAAAAAGCTTTAAGTCAGCACCTTCCTCTAAATGCAAATAGGACACAGGAAGCTAATAAATGCTATCTCACCAACCTACAACCCTTCCCTTGGACTCTTAACTGATAATTAGGTGAAGGGGAATTAAACTGAAAGATCTGATGCTTGGCTTCCTGCAAGTCTAATTTCACCAGATACAGAAAATGCAACCACATAGCTGCACATCTGGTGTTTTTGTACTCAGTTGTAGCATGAATTTCCTGAAATCTGACTTTAAAAGCTGCACACACGTCCACAAAGGTTATATAAAACAACCATTCCAGATACTGTAGCACTGTATGTATCTGTGGCTGAAGAAAGCACTACAGAAGCAAAGCAATATATTAAGACACTAAGATATCCCTTCAACGTCTTCACTGAAATGGTCACTGAGATACCCCTTTTTTAGTGCTAGCTGTTCCACAAAAGGCACAGAGAAACCTTTCACTGTAAAGGAGGACTTCAACATGAAGGATAGTATCAAAGCAGAAAATTTAAAGCCAGGACATTTTCACAATTTTGCCAAACTTTTCATTTTGGAAATTACATTTTTTCTGAAGCATTGCTGAATTGAGAAAGCTCTTTCAATCGTTTGGGGTTCATGATACATAAAGTCATCAATCTTGCTGCTGCCTGTAATTTTGTCCATTTCCTGCCTTTACTCACCAGTCTCCAGAAGCAGTGAAAGGACAAAATCGAATAAATTGTGTTTATATATTAAATTATCCCAAATTATACTCAGTTTTAACCTTCACACAGCTGCCACAAGCTAAGCTGGTCCTACTGTGTTCCATATAGAGCGCAGCATCACACATGTGTACACACACATAAAGAATGTCACACCTGTGCAAGAAGACTTGCACAAAGTTTCTGCCCCATTACAAAGTTTGCAAAATACAGGAAGAATTAAGATAATAGGGATTTTGGCTGAGGAATCAAAGACACTTTGAATGAAAGCAGTTCAATACAATTACAATTTATTTTTGTATCATTGTTTAGTGACAGAAGGAGCTGGGGATGGTTAGTTTGAAAAAGAGGAGGTTGAGGGGAGACCTCATTGCTGTCTACAGCTACCTGAAAGGATGTTGTGGAGGAAGGCACCTTCTCACAGGTGATAGAACAAGAGGGAATGGCCCCAAGCTGCAATTGGGTAGGTTTAGACTGGACATTAGGAAACATTTTTTCATAGACAGAGGAGTCAGGCACTGGAATGGACTGCCCAGGGAGGTGGTGAAGTCACCGACCCTGGATGTGTTTAAAAGTGGTTTAGATGTGCTGTTTGGGGATACAGTTTAGGTTGAACCTTGTAGAGTATGGTAAATGGTTGGACTTGGTGATCCTGAGGGGCTTTTCCAATTTGAATGTTTCTGTGATTATGTGATTACACTCTACAGTTAAAGAAAGGGCAGGTATGTTGACATATCCTAATTTCATTCCCCATTCTTCCAGATTATTTTAAACTATTTGTAAGGAAACAATATGTTTCACTCTTAATTTACATCCTCATTTGATCCTTAGTTACTGTCCTCATATGCAACACAAGCCTAACAGCACTACAGAAAGAGTTAGTTGTTTAACCCTTGCCTTTATACCCAAAGTTGGAGTACTTGGAACAAGCCCTTTGTTGGCAGATCACAACTTCCTCCAGCCCAAAGAACTTCCTTGTTGCTGCAGTAAAAACCACAACAAACAAATATATCATGTCATGCATTCATAGGACAGTGTCAAGGTAAGTTTGAGAATGAGACTTCCTTGTAGGATCAGTGTGTGCTACAATGAAAAGCTCTGATTTAGAAACCAATACCTGTAACAACAGCAAAAAGCAAATGATGCACTAACCTATTTCTGGGCACGCTCTTTGTCTTCCATTGCTGCCCACCATGGAAGTCTTCAAGGACAATGTACCTGTCCTAGATCTCACATGAAAAGGAGAAACCCCCATGTCTCAGACCCCACCTGGAATACTGTGTACAGTTCTGGAGCCCCCAGCACAGGAAGGACATGGAACTGTTGGAGTGGGTCCAGGGGAGGGCCACGAGGATGCTCAGAGGGCTGCAGCAGCTCTGCTATGAGGACAGGCTACAAGAGTTGGGGCTCTGCAGCCCGGAGAAGAGAAGGCTTCCAGGAGACCTTATAGTAGCCTTCCAGTATCTGAAGGGGGCCTACAGGAAGGCTGGGGAGGGACTATTGACAAGGTCTTGTAATGACAGGATGAGGGGCAATGGGTCTAAACTGGCAGAGGGGAGATTTAGACTGGATGTTAGGAGGAAGTTGTTTGCAGTGAGGGTGGTGAGACACTGGCACAGGTTGCCCAGGGAGGTTGTGGCTGCTCCCTCCCTGGAGGTGTTCAAGGCCAGGCTGGACGAAGCCTTGAGTGACCTGTACTAGTGGGAGGTGTCCCTGCCTATGGCAGGGGGTTGGAACTAGATGATCCTTGAAGTCCCTTCCAACCTTACCATTCTATGATTCTATGATTACACTTAAATGTGTCTAAAGGCTGATGTAATTCTTCTCACTTTGCTACAGTTCACCAAACCTTCAGGATCTGAGCAATAAGATCTATCAGTTGCCCAGTTAAACATCCACTTAAAGAGAAAAAGCATTGCTGATACAATCTTCCAGCCTTTCTGCCAAGTTTGCCACCTCAAACTGTGGGAGGGGGGGAGAACTGCTACGCTCTATAATGACGAGGAAGCAGTGGTAAGAGGGACAACTGTCTCCTTTTAGCAATCTTGTTCCTAGCTGTGGAGGTGGAAGTCTGAGCAGCTTTCCTTCCACTCCCAGCCATCTGTTACAAAACCTCATAAAGGACAGTTCTGCATCAGCAATCACTATTGATAAAAGTGCTCTGCCACAATCTTTAAAGCAGGATGTTTAATTTTATCAGTCTACAGAGTAACTTACTCTTTCACAGAGCTAACAGCAACCTTGATTACTCAACACACCCCCCACACCCCCCCCCCCCCCCCCCCCCCCCACCTTATACTCCTTCCTCAATGTGCAGCATGTTCTGTACCAATGATGTCCCCTGAGTTTAACACTGTTATCTATGTTCTGCGGGGAGAGGGGAAAACCTGACCTCTTGCAACATTTCTGCTAGGAAAGCCTTCAAGTCAGAGGGCACCAGTACAAATACCACAAAAATAAAATTAAGGAAAACAAAACAGAGGGGGGAAAAATCCACAACCCAAAACACAATAGAAACAATACTTTGTGTTCCTATTTTAAGTGCCTCTCTCAATGCTCTGTGCATAGCAGCTAAAGGCAAGCTGGAAACCAGCCAGGTCCTGGCTGCCAGCAAAAATTTTGTCACCTCCTTTGAACATCTGAAGTATGTTTACCCAATAGATTTCATTAAATTACACTTCCATTAGGAAGCATACAATGTTGATACTCATCTCAAAGATAAAAGGGATCGCTAAGAGGCATGTCATCCTGCTCCCCAGCTGATTGCTATTTCTGGGCCAATCAAGGAAAGGAGCCAGAACAATACTTAGTTAAAAAAAATGCAGCATCTCCCCAAGGACTACATACTAAGAGACTGCAGCTCCATTATCAAAATGAGCATATCATTAATGACAATACACATACAGTACGTTATTTTAATACAACTCATACACAACAAACAAGCTGTATTTGGGTCATTAGCTGAATTTGTAAAGCAGTATTTCCAAGGGTTAGAAACTCCTTAGCGAGATAGGAAGTTTATAGGTTGGGAGCAGGGGTGGTGGTGGGGAACCAAATATTTCATGTGATCCTAAAATCCAGTGAATATAGTAACGCTGTGCAGTTGGAAGTGCAGTAGCTAACAGAACAATAGGCTATTCAAACAGAAGTTCCCATTTTAAAGTACAGCAGAAGTAATTCAAAACACCAGGCACTGTTTTGCTAAACATCTATGAAGGATAATGAAAGCAAAATGCCACTGATGCCATTTACACTCTATGTATCACCTGTTAAATTATTATTACATTATGATTTTTAAAAGAATGCCAAAAGTGACTTCAAGAGAATTTTACAAACATTAGCCAGGGGGAAAAAAAAAAATCTATAGAAAAAAATCATACTGTGAGGCAAGACACAGTGTGAAGGGAGGGAAGAACACATGAGACTGAAACACACAAGTCCACTAGGATTGTTCAGCCGTTACCCTATGGTAGGATGAGCCTTTCATAGTGGAGAGGAGGAGATATCTTTGTCTCTAAGCATTGGTGTTAGATGTATGATGTTTACTGTGTTTCCTAATCTCCAATTCACGTAACAACAATAGAGAGAAAAAGATAAAACCAAAACCGTGCTAATTAAACCCCAACGTAATAGGAAAGGCCTGGGAGGGGTTAGCTCTTTCAGCCAAGCTCTGCTCAGTCCTTTTGCAGCAATCTGTGATTATTAATCTCTGAAAACACTCCTTGTTCAACATTCTGCAATCTAGACTTCAGCCAATCTCTTTCAAGATGCAGAAAACCTTCTGGTTTAGCCATATTTGACATATCATATGAACTCCAATTATCCATCTTTTTGCAGTTAATCATCTCACAATTACATTTCCTGCACTTATAAGCATCCAGCTGGGAACTGAGTTTTAATCTAGGAAACAAAAAAAAAAAAGATTCAGGTTTCTAACAAATTACTTCTAATTAACCAGAACCTTTTCTAGTCATTCCAACCTAAAGACGCCTACAGCAAATGAAAGAATTTATTGTTTGCATTCCTAATGATATTTTAAATTTTCATTTCCATTTCCCCAATGAGTAACTTTCAGGAAATTCACTGCACTTACCTCTACTTAAACAAACATTCTGTTAAGCAGGAAATGTACAACAACAACAACAACATAAAACCCAACCACAAAACCTAGGGGAAGAAAAAGAAAGCTGGGATTACACTGAGTAGAAAAGCAGCTAAATAAAGCAAAAGAACCAGAATGATAATTAATGGCAACTTCCAAAAGTACACTGGTGGCCAAGACCTGCCAGGGAATCTCAGAACTACATTCCCAAGCAACAGTTTAGAAACTGTTTGTTGGATTTGTTGCTTGTTTTTTTTTTTCCAGGAAAAAAAGAAACCAAACCAAAACACCACCACAAAAATAAATAAATGCTCACTTCTGCTGGTACAAGGCAGTGATTTATAGTCTGTATAAAGGAAGTGGATTAAACGAAGCCACCTAGTTAGATAATTCAGGGAACTAAGTCAATGGTGGCTAAACAGCACATGAAAGAGCTTTGTCCCACAACTTCCAGTGATTTCCCCAGGGAAACATTTGGAATAAGAACCATGCAAAACACGTTTACTGCACGACTGCTTGTGTCGCAGGGAGGTAACATGAGGTAAGTATCACATGTAAGAGTTTCATTTACATTAAATCTTATCAATTTTATCCAACTGTTTCGGGAAGTCAATGCAACCATCTGACAGAATATGATTGCTGCAAAGCAAAGTATACCTTTCATGTTCTTTGGACAGTCAAACACCAGAGGATTTTCTGTCAATTATGCAGTATCACAGATGTACACCCCAAATCTGTCCATCTAACTAACAAAAAGAAAACAATATACAGCTGAAAAATGCTCGAGAGCTACCTTTAAGAACTACATCATATATATAAATATATATATATCAGTCTAACTGCAGAAACAGCTCTGCTCAGAAGATTGAGGTTCATTAATGTGGTACCAAAGTTTTCACAACACGAAACAGGACTGCACTAATTGGCTGATTGATTCAATACCAAGTTAAAAGTAGTTAATTATTCTGAAAAAGAGTTATTTTTAATATACCTGAAGCTTTCCAAAACTATTAAATTTTATATGCCTGCACCAAACTCCCATTACTTTGACTTTCATTAGCTGCCTTTGCAGGCACTTTGAGAACACCACAACCTCTGGTACGTTTTTGTTCATGCTTGTAACAGAGGGCCAGTTGTGACTGTGGACATCCTTTAACTCATTTACAACAAGGGAAAAAAACAACAAAACCAGTAGTAACTTCCTCTGCCAACGCTAAAAGTTCACAAACTGTAATTCCTGCCACAACAGCAATGGTTGGAATTCTAACAGTCCAGCATAACAAACCAATTAACACCAACCTCCCCTTCCCAAACTCCAGCTCAACCTTTCTGTTGGACTCACAGAGTCCAGCATATCTGCCAAGGTGATGAGGATTCACAGATACATCCTCAACTATTACAGAGCGAATGTTCAAACCATTCCCTCATTCTTGGAGATTCCAGTCCAAGAGCTGTGTGGAGCACCATGAAGTATCTACCAACACATCGCCAGCGCGCTTCCAGTTGTGATAAAGGAAGACTTGCATGAAGCAGCAGAAATAACATCACATAAAAGTTCCTCCCAGTCATGAAACTGGTTACCAAAGGATAAAGCTAAAATTCTGGGTGACAGGAAAAGGACAGTGTGAAAGTGCAGCAAGTTTTTTTCTTCTTAAAGCTCTCCACAAGACTAAATAATCAAGAAACATAACTCAGGCTACAGGCTTCAGTAGGAATCACAGAATCACAGAATTATTGAGGCTGGAATAAAACTTTGAGGTCATCAAGCCCAGCCGATGACCAAACACCACCACAATGACTGGACCACGTCACTAAGTGCCACATCCAATCTTTCCTTAAATAACTCCAGGGACAGCAATTATACCACCTCCCTGAGCAGTCCATTCCAGTCTCTAATTACCCTTTCTATGAGGAAGTTCCTCCTAATATCCAGCCTAACCCTCCCCTGGCACAGTTTCAGGCCATGTCCTCTCCTCTTGTCACAAGTTGCCTGGGAGAAGAGTCTGACCCTGACTACAATTTCCCTTCAGGTAGTTGTAGAGTGTCATAAGGTTCCCCCCCTGAGTCTCCTCTTCTCCANGAGTCTCCTCTTCTCCAGACTGAACACTCCCATCTCCCTCAGCCCCTCTTCATCAGCCCTCCCCTGCAGTCCTTTCCCCAGTCTTAGAATCATAGAATGGTAAGGTTGGAAGGGACCTCAAGGATCATCCAGTTCCAACCCCCTGCCATAGGCAGGGACACCTCCCACTAGTACAGGTCACTCAAGGCCTCATCCAACCTGGCCTTGAACACCTCCAGGGAGGGAGCAGCCACAACCTCCCTGGGCAACTTGTGCCAGTGTCTCACCACCCTCACTGGAAAGAACTTCCTCCTAACATCCAGTCTAAATCTCCCCTCTGCCAGTTTAAACCCATTGCCCTTCATCCTGTCATTACAAGACCCTGTAAACAGCTCCTCCCCAGCCTTCCTGTAGGCCCCCTTCAGATACTGGAAGGCTACCACAAGGTCTCCTCAAAGCACCTCTCCTCTCATTGCTCACCTTAATATCTCTCTTCCAGTGAGGGGCCCAGAGCCGCACACAGTGCTCAAGGTGAGGCCTCACCAGTGCTGAGCACCGGGGCAGAATTACATCCCTAGTCCTGCTGGCCACAGGATTTCTGATAGAAGCCAAGATGCCATTGTCCTTCCATGCCACCTGCCACACTGCTGGCTCACGTTCAGCTGGTTGTCACTCAGCACTCCCAGGAAATCTGCTTGCAGCTACGAGGATCAAAATGGGCATTCCCATTCTGAAATCAGTGTACGATACTTGATACTTTCAATGCATGCTCTCAGTCACAACTACAAAACCCCACCAGAAGTCCTCCATGCTGCTACACAAAACATCCCCACATTTCTTGCTCAGACACTAAACCACAGGCAGAAGCACTAACGTGTGTTACAGCAAAGCATCACTGGAGCAGTTTGGATCAAACAGTTTTAGAAGTCAGAAAGACCAAGGACAGGGAACTTACAGGTAACTTGGGGCATCTGGCAGAGCTGCATTGCTTCTAACGTAGGTAATTTCAGGCCAGCACTTTATCGGAGCTCAGCTTAGTAAGGACCACAGCTGGGCAGGACCATGAGGAGCTGGAGAGCAACAGCCCATGGTATCCATGCAGCAGAGACCAATGGCCCTGAAATGAGTCTGTGGGCCATGGGCAGGCAGAGGAAGCTACTCAAATGAGGTTGTGGGCCATGGGCAGACAGGGGAAGCTGCTCAAGGCTGTTAAATCTCTCAGGGCCCTGACCATCCAAAACTGGGCATAACTTTTGCAAGATTTGATATTAACTGCAGATTGCAGAGAAGGCAGGAAAAAAAAATTAAGCAGATAACACAGAATGGATTTACGTCAGCATGGAGAAGACCAGGGTCACATCAGAAACATTCTGCATGAGAAGCAACCCTGATCTAGGCTAAACCCAAGGCCACATGTCTGTTGTTGCAATAAACTGCTCTAATATTTTAAAATAGTCTTACTGGTTTACTGCCCTTGAGTTCCATTTACACTCCCTGATTCACTGGCAAGTCAGGAATGAACAGATGCTATTAGAGAGATTCAGAAGGTAGCAGGCAAACATGAAAAATAAAAAGAATTAGAAGAAACATCCTCTCAGCTGTAGTCATTTAAGTAGGAACACCACAGTGGAAAGCTCTTAAGTGCAAATCTTTCTTATTGCAGCGTTAGTTTCAGTGGCACATGAAACAGCAATGATAACAGGCTCGAAAAAAACTTTGAAAATAAAGTTAAAAGATACATGTAACTTAAAACTAACATCTTTTCCTACACAGAAAGGTTAAATTGTGGGGTTGACATTTGCATTTGTTACGTTGTCAACGTTTCCTGCCTATCAGCCTATGTACAAACAATATCTAAAGATGTCATCTACATATTTATACCAAAGGAGTTTATGAACAAGACCTGTCAGTATATTTTAACACCTTTCCAAAACGTCAGCTTTCATCAGGTATAAACACAGCATGTTTAATTTATTAGTTTGGTTTAATATAAAAACTTGACAATCATGTGTCACCATAACTATTGATAAGGTAAATAAGGACTACAGGGAAACGTCAAAAAGTTATTAAAATATTTTTCAGCTTCCTGAGTCAAATTTGGTTTATTGGCTTTTCTCTGTCAATAAGTGCACCACACATTCTCCTTTGTATGGCTATTTTCGAAGTGATGGGTCCAATAGTGAAGTTTAAAGACAGACTATAATTCTTGGAGCATTTAGGATTAATTTTAACTGGTTTGGGTAGGAAAAAGGGCTGTGATTAATGTTAAAAAAAAAAAACAAACCCAAACCAAACAAAACAAGCCAAAAAATACAATAAACCCAACATAAACACAGATTTGTTCACCTGTATTTAAAAACACATCAGAGATTTCTTCTTCCGATCTAAAATACATCAAGCCTGCATAAAAGGTAATATGTAAGGCACAAGAAACTTTGAATACAACTCTGAAGTTGAGCAAAGCAATATGTTTGTGTCCACTTTCTACAGAAGGTGCTTGATTCAATTCCCTCAGGATTATTGCTGCTATCAAAGATCCTCCTTCTAAGTTCTTAGGGTTAGGACAACCTAGTCTCACTTCTTTCTAGACACTTCCCCCAAAAACACAAGAGAGGGCAGCACAGCCTCATTCCAGGAATTTCATCCCGCCCTGCCACTACACAGCCAATGTTTCTCATGGGTAAATAACAATAGAACAAGAGGGAATGGCCTTAAGCTGTGACTGGGTAAGTTTAGACTGGACATCAGGAAACATTTTTTCCCAGCAAGGGTGGGCAGGCATTGGAATGGGGAGCCCAGGAAGGTGGTGGAGTCACCAACCCTGGATGTGTTTAAAAGTCATTTGGATGTGATGCTTGGGGATATGGTTTAGGGGTGAGCTTTGTCAAGTAGGGTTCTCAGTTGGACTTGATGATCCTAAGAGTCTTTTCCAATCTGGATGTTTCTGTGATTCTGTGATCTCACCAGCTGGTCATTCCAGCCAGGTTGAAGCAATCTTGTTCCACAGAGCAAAAAAAGCCACTGTACTTATCTGAATACACGGAAACAGTACAAACAATCCTGTCCGAGCCAAACCCAGCAGCTCAGAAGACTTTAAAGGCTGGGGGTGGAATAGAGAATGGACTGCTCATTGATAGTATCTCATATGGGAAGAGGCTTTTCTTCAGCATGTCCCACTCTGCACCTCTGCATGAAACATGGAGAAGTTGATACCAGTATCTTATACTACAGATGTCAAGTATGGCATGCCACAGCCTCTCCACTCTTCTGTAAAAACTGCCTGGCAGGGATAAGGACAGGGATTTCCTAGAACCCACCAGCCATGCTGAATGTGCCCTCAAAGAGCTCATCTGGATTTCCTGTTGCTTATATAACAGGAATTCTACTAATTCGTGTGATTTTTGCATCAAAAATCACAAATTCAGAGAGGTATCACAATATCACAGTATCACCAAGGTTGGAAGAGACGTCAAAGATCATCAAGTCCAACCTGTTACCACAGACCTCAAGACTAGACCATGGCACCAAGTGC
>VWYK01089457.1:0-16290 GCA_013399775.1 Semnornis frantzii
ACTGTCCAGAATTTTCCCTAGGATTATGTACTAAGACACGTGTTTAAGATACTAACCTTTTGATCGAGGTTCTGACTTCTGATATATGAAAACCATACCTGATTCCCACAAGTAAGAAAAGCAGGGTTTTTTTTCTCTGTTATTAGAGATTATCAAAACCTTCTACAGATGCCTTGAGTATTGGTGAAGAATGAGGTATAGGATATCAGTCCTGCATTGTGCCTCTCTTTTGAGAGGGTTGAGCCATATAGTAAACTGAAGTTGGAACATATGTAATATAAATTTTCTGTCAAGGATTCTTTAGCCTATCACATTCTTAACAAACAAGTGGATTTTATTTCCTTCTTCATCTCTTCATTCTTTGTCCCGTAAGTTGTGCTTAATTAAATATGAGGGTACCTCTAACAGCACAGAAAATTACACAGCAAAGGCACAGATACCGGTTTATGTGTTTTGTTCTTATTTTCTCCTTGTTTCCATTCAGTGTTGTTGTGGTAGTGATTTTCTCTTAAGAAACACTTAGGCATGTGCATATGTTTGCATTTAATTTCCATATGGGGAGGCAGGCATCTAATAACAGCGCGTGTTGTGGCTTTATAGCTCTGGATGACTGACTTACCTCCTTTTACCATCTGGCAAAAACACTGCACCCTGTATCCTGAGATGCTGATATGCTCATGGCTGAGCCAGCCTTTTTGACTTTCAAACTAGACGGGTGCAAGAAATTATTTGTCTGCCCCAGACTGCAAAAGGTTCACCAGCTCTTTACATATGTGAGGTTGGCTTGCTCTCGAGTTCAGGATCACAGGAACTGCTTTGCTTTTTGGCTTTTCGTAAATGTTTCCTGAAGTCTTGAGCGAATAGGTTTTGTTCAAGGAAATGTATTTATTCATTAGCACTGACGCATTGGTTAGGGCAAAAATACTTTCTGAAGTGAAGGGATTTGTAATAACCCCTCTCAGTTTCTCTGTAAGTGCTCCTCTGCAGTCTTTGTGGAGAGAACACCATGTCTCTAGCTGTGTCTCAGATGTCTTATCCTGGCTTGGTGAGTTGTGTTTTCTTGAGGGACCTTACTGAGTGAGTTGTAGATCTTAGCGTAGCCAGGTCCAGCCCACTGATGCTTTTGAAGTTCAAGGCTAAAGATTTGGACTAGCAGTGGGTGCAATCTTGAGTGTAAGTAGAGGAGTGGGGTAGTAAATGCACAGACATATTTATCTGAATAGGAATGCAGTTGTGAATAGGTATGTTATTAAACATGCTCTAATGCTGACCAGATGTAGCCATCTAAAGTATAATCAGCTACATATGGACTAGATATGCTGGCCTCCCTTTGTAGTCAGTATATGAAAAGAAATAGGCATTTTTAGTAATTTTCAAGTAGATCTCTCAGGTACCTCACAAATGCCTATTTCTCCCTTTGTTTTTAAAGGAACCCATGGTGACCCATCGAGTGTGAATATCTGCGTTGCTGACATCTAAAGTTAGGTCACGCAATTCTTACCTTGAATGTGTTTTCTGAAAAACGACATATTTTCAACTATTGTTTGTCATTGCTTTCAGGATTCTTCAAATTCCATGATGCTTAAACAAAGTCCTAGCACCTTCTCAATTAGAAGTGGATATAGTTAAATATCTGTTTTCTGGTAATAAGGAATCTTCTGAAGAGTCCTCATTCTTTAGTGGGTATATACCCAGTTTTGCAGGATGGGGTTCAGGTTTGATTCAGACATTGAATGTAGCTGTCTGGAAGTCAGTGAAATACCAAGGATCCTACTGTAGCCAGTAAGCCAGGGAAACTTGGCTTTATACTGACTAGATCCCTAGAACTGAGTTGACCTTATATATGCACATAATGATATTGTAGACACTTGATTTAATTTATAGGTCCTGTCTAATATTTGCACACCCTGTCTTTGATGTTTCAGCCTAGAGCTTGCAAAAGCACTGGACATGGGTATTTGACCAGCTGAATTATTCTCAGACTGTAAAGAGCAGATCAACACTGATAATAATGGGAACTTGCACACCTAATATCGATGTGGGCATTTACATTGGAGACACCAAAATGTGAATGTCTGAATTCGATGCTGAAACTCTTGTTGTTTTGTCCACTGGGAAGGGCTTATCTTTTTTTAAGGGTTCAGTGATCCTTATATAGTTTCATTGCTCTGGCAGCTGTCCTTGTGGAGGCCAGCAAGAACACAGGCAAAAGAAGGGCAATGTTGCTATTTATTTCTGGGTTGTAACCATCTTTGAAAGTGATGAATCCCAAAAATGGACATGGCAGTGTTATCCTTCTTACAGTGCAGGAGGGTAAAGAACCTCTTCTCTGTTTTGAGACAGAGGAATCCATGTTCTTCCTTTTTCTGGTTAGTAATAAAAGAAAAAATATTCCCATTCTTTTTATTTTAATGGAAACTTACCCAGGTCAGAAGGAGGGGTTTAGGGTTAGGGCTAGAGTCTGTAATGTGGGAAACACAGTACTTTGAAACCAGAAATGCTCTGTACTAACACATGAATGACAACTTTCCACAGTCAAAAGCTGTCGGTGATATTTATGCACTGTAGTAATGCAGAGTGCTTTAGCATAACTATATTTTGCACACCAGCTCTGTGGGATATTTGTCCACATGAAAGCAGCTCCACAAACCTCCTGCCTTCAGATTGTCCAGCTGCCTGGTGTGAACCTTGCACTGCCAGGGTGCAGCTGACTGTGACACAGCCTCATGCACCTGAAGGTGTGTCACCCTGACAACCTTATTCCAACATGGTAGGTCCTGCCTGATTTGGAGACCATGTTCTAGTTGGACAAGTAGCTTCTTGCTTTGACAACCCATGTCACCTGGAGAAAGGACCAGGGACCCTCTGGTGCAGTGAACATCCCTGGTAATATGGTGAAACTCTCTTCCCTCCAGTGAAGCAGAGTTTAGTGCATGCAGCTTCCAGCTAGACCCTACAGCCTGGGAGAATCTCCAGGGACTGTGCAGTGCTGAATTTGTCAGAAGTCAGCGCAACCTAGTTAGAGACCCTTCCAGCTGGCTCCGAACCCGTCAGCACCATCTGCCAGTGGATGTGTTGCAGCATGCCACAGCCTGGCCACTTCACTGTCCCTGCACCAGGAGGCATCCTGGAAGCTACTAGTGTTGGTTCAGTGCCCACCGACAGGAAATCCCCATGCCAAGGGGGAATCCCCTGACTTGTAGGCCCCAGAATCTTCTCTTCCCTTTATGTCTCCCAAGAGCAGAGAAGGCAGTGGCTCAATTTGAATACATCAGGGATGCAGTCAGACCTGACAGGCATATTCTACATACCACAACAGCTGCTATTCTGCAGCAGTTTGGACATTTAACTGTTTGGGAGAGAGTCCCTTTGGGCTACACTTTGTGCAGTCAAAATGTTCTCTGGCCCAATGGCATGGCTTGCATTTGAGGAGAGGAAGTCCTTACCCAAACTGTCTGCAGTCAGAAGTACCCCAGCTCTGCTGTTCTCGACCATACCAGAGTGATGTCTAAGTATGCCAAAATAGCTCCTCAAATTTTGTTAGTTACAACATGTGTACAATTGCAAGCCAGTGCTTGAGCCCTTTAGTTAATTAACAGAGATATGCCCCGGACTTGACCTCTGGATCAAGGAAGTTTATTGATGATTATTCTTCCAGTCCCTCTTTGTTTATTCTTCAATCTTTCTAGGATAACAAGCTACTGCATTCAGCAACCTGGCATTCTTAGAAACAACTCTACTCCACATCAGGACAACTTTCCTGCCAGAAAGAGCTATGGGGCTGCAGAATGATCTCTTACAGGGCTAGTGTTGAGACAGTCTGGCCCTTGTGTAGTGGCCAGTGGCCAGGGTATGTCCAGCAAACCCTGAATATAGGACTGTTTTCTGCCTTGGTTCTTGTCATAGTTGGAGAGCAAGAGAGGGATAGAGGAGTGGGCTGTGTCGTTCTGCTGGGGAAGCAACCTCATGTTTTGCACTTAAGCTGTTTTCAAATATGTTTGTCCAGTTCCGTCTCATTGACATAGTCATAGAGCGAAACCTGCTGATGTCAATTGTTCCTTCCTCACTCAGGATGTGATCACTTAGTTGCTCAACTCATCTCCTCCTTTTGCTGGGCGCCCTTTATCGGAGAGAGACAGATGCTCCATGTACTTCATCCTACCCCAAATGTACTAGATAGATGTCTTCTTTCTGATACTAGCAACTTTGCCTATGATCTCTTGGCCTGTTTGGAAGAAAAGAGAAGTTGTTGGACAGCATCCACCGTTATTTATATTAGCAGTGGAGACCAAACTGGGAAAATTTGATAACTTTGAAAAGTACAGATTCCTCAGGCTCATGTTTCTCTTGGACATCCACATTCAGGTAGCAATTAATACATTTCTTAAAAAGAAACCCAAAACAACAAACCCCAAACCCATATCAAACAAACAAATGAAAAAAAACACAACAATGCTAATATTCTTGATTATATGTTTCCAGTTCAGTCTGGAATCTGATTTACTTTGAAGGTGCTTGGGATCACATTCTGTAGCCAGGAGGAGTTAGTGTTTGTAGTCATTAACCAAGAGCCTGAAGAATGAACCTGAATAGGTCTTTGGGGCTCAGAAATATGGAAGTATTGGAGTAACCTTTCTAGTCAAGGTTTGAAACCCTTCTTAGATAATAGCTATTTCATGGAGAAAGTCCAAACTCCCCAAACATGCTGGACAGAGGAGGTCTTGATTATGTCTTATGTAATTGAGTCCCAGGACCTGCTGTGAAATTTTTCAGTGGAGTCAACAGCTCTTGAGTCAAGTCTCAGGTGATTCTGTTCTGCAATAAACATAGAGGAACAGCAGTAACTGTAGAGCATGGTGTTCATTCTGGTCACTATGATGTTAAAACCGATTCCCAGTCCACAACCACACCCTGTTTCCTCCACTTGCCTAGAAGCTCTTATGAACCAAAAATGTTGTTGAAAGGGAGTTGCAGTAATGTGGTTTCCCTAAGCCTTTCAAACGTGTTATAAAATGAATGGAGCCAAAGAGTCATAATTATTTTTAAACAGATTTAGACTCTGAGTCTGAATCCACTGTGAGTATAAACAGCCTGTGTCTGTGTGCATCCTCCCTGCCTTTGGTGACCAACATTTCACTGTGAAATTGGAGGTTGAAGGCTCTGAGATAGCACTAAGAGGCACAGAGATGAAATTACTATGAGGTCTATAGAATATAAAAAAAATTTACTGCTATGAGTTAGTTTCAAACTCCCTGGAGTCGATGAGGATTACAGACCTCATGATAAATAGCACGCGCTGATATTTAGCAAATGATAACACAGACCACAGAAAAGTAAGGAGAGAGGAAAATATATTCCCAAGGGCTGATAAATAATGTAAAGAGCCAAGAAACAGTTTAGAGTGGGAAGGAATTTCCCCAGCTTCCTTCTTTCATGGATAAGTCACTGCCTTACTGATGTGCTGCACAGGGCCCAGCACTGATCCCTCCAGTAACTTCTGGCAATAGTTCAGAATATACAAAATCATAAAGCCCTGCAGGCAGAGGAAACCTGATATTTTCCAGCCCCAGCTGTAAGGTGATAGAGCCTATATTTGAAACAGATGAAACAGCTTGTGGCTAAAGCTCAACTGGTTGTTTATAGTGCTACTCTGATGCCTCTGTGCCATCTGCTCCATGCATAGGGCAGGTATCTTGCCAGACCATTTTCCTGTCACCATTTTCCAGCTATTCCCTTAGTGACATAACAAAATCCTCTATCTTCTTGCATCCAACAATAAGGAGGCATCCCTGCTAGAAATCCCTCTGTGCCTGGGGTGTGTCCTTCTGTAAGAGTGATGTTCCCTGATCATAAACAGAAGTGTGCTATCAGAGAGGGTGAGGCACATGTAATGCAATGTCAGGTGACAGTGGGTGAGCCCTGCTTGAATCAGGATCACTTGGTGAGGTGTTAAACTTGCATGTGTACAGACAGCACTGTTCTGGTGAGTGCTGTGCCAAATTATGTCAGTTCTTGAGGCGGGAGAGTTTGCACAGCTGGTAGGGTTGTTGCAGTATGCCAGCGGCTGGGGTGACCCACAACCTCTTTTCCTTTCTGTAGCCCTAAGCAGAAGCATCTGGGAAGTGGATGATGCTAATCAGCTGTGTCTGCTGCTTGTGGCTGGCATGAGGAAGGGACCAGGCATGGTGTATTCCTGGTCAAATCCAACCTTGAGACTTGATGGGTCTGAAAGGCTACTTCTCCTTGATGCCTACAGGAAATCTCTATTTACATCATTGCTGTATTCTGACCTGCATTAGAGGTTGGTCTGTTCACCTAAAATGTAGAGAATATGCAGAGAATCTGTTTATTCTTTCCTAACCCTGCCTGAGTACAATACAAGGCTCTTTTCAGGGTGATACATGGCTTTGCAGAGCTGTTTGTGCTACAGTGGTAGAGTATCCACCTCTTGCACCACCTCTGTGCTTAATCCACAGCTGAAATGAAGAGAGCTCATTGCAGAGGCTGGCAATAGCCTAATGACTTTAGGTGCTGCTTTGGGATAGGAGGTGGAAAACAATGCTGGTAAACAACCGGTCATGAAGGGTAAGGCTTTGCTTGCAGTGGTATTTGATTCAGGTATTTTTCCATCAGTTGTGAGCAACACAGCCTGTGGGTGATTAGAGATACAGTCATGACACTTCTGAAAGACAAGGATTAGAAGTGCAACCTGTGTCCAGAGTTACATGTTTGTGCTTGACTTCATAAGGTGGGAATTAGTTTCCTGCACGATTATGTGGAAACTGCAGTAAAGCATAAAACCAGACTGTGGGTCACGCATTTCAGAGGCTGGAAGGAGAGAAATGATAGAGAGCCTGTGGCACAAACCCGATGTATGTATGTGTGGCTGCAAAAGATCAGAAGAAGGCATAAGCATCTGATTTAGAGTACTTGTACTGCTGATGCAGATTGATAGCATATGTTGAGAGCTTATAGGGAACAGAGCATGCAGTATGTGATACCACACGCAGAGAGAGCTAGCACACTGGAAACTTCATTCTTCTGGGAAAATGATCATGGGACAACATTTATTTTTAAGAGGCACCCTCATGCTTTTTTTATTTGTGCTTTCTGTCATGGTATTTGATAACATTGCAGATTTATCACTCGGAGACATGTGCTTGGGAAGGCAGGCTTGGAAGGTACCTCTGCTTTACTCAAACCCATTGCCCTGTGGCTGCATACTGTACTAGTCCCATTACTTGACCACTGTGCATCCTGAGAGCAAGTTGTGTGTAATTAAGTTTAGCTAATGAACTATATCCTGAGAGAGATGCACTGGAGCAGGACATCATATATTAACATACCCAAGGAGCAGGTCAGTTATATGCTCACAAGTATTAAGTTCAACCCTTCCTTGTGAGTTTAAAAATAAACTAACATGAAAATGGTACTTTCAAACCCCTTCGTGCTCAAATCAGAGCAGCAGTGCCATAAACAAACTTGCTCCTCATCCTTGTTCCTTCCATGTAACACAAGGAAGCTGGATGTCCTGCCTGTGCCCTCTCTCTGCTCCCCTACCTGTCAGCCTTTTTAATGAGCACACTGTAATACTCTGCCCTCAGCCTCTGGCTATGGATGAGCAGGAGCCTTGGATAGTTGTCTGCCCTCATGCTGATGTGGAGATCACTGGTGGAGGCACATCCCTACAAGCCAAGAATATCTCATCTGTGGTGAGAAGAAGACTCTTCTGTCAACACCTTCTTCATGGTGGATGAAATATGATTTGGGTGAGGCCGGGGAGAACAACCTTTCTCCTTCAGATCCCTTTTCCAGTGACTAGGGCCTGATCCAAAATATTGAACAGGCAGCCAATGCCTCTTACTGTTCTCTGTGTTGATATCGTCACTCAGCATCCTCTTGCAGCATAGCTGGGGGAACAGGAAGCCCACTGGCTACTTTCCAGACACCAGCAGCTGCATGTTCCCCTTCTGAGAAACAGCTCTGGTCCTAGGGAGATGGCCTGATGCAATGAAACTTAGTGAAAGACCTGAGGCAAAGCTGCAGAACTGGGAGGAAGGGATTGTTGCTGGGACAGGGACAATGGGGAAAACTACAGGAAAGAAATTACAACAGTAAATAAAGAAATTATTAGAAATCAGGGCAAGGTGAGGCTGACAGAGTGAAGAGAAAACTTGGAGACCAGTGCTTCGATAACTTTTTAGATGATACAGTATACTTGAGCCAAGGTTTCATTTTTTATTTTTTTAATTTTCTTATTTCTAGCTCTGCTCTGTGAGTTACAGCAGAAGAATTGATTTAGAATTGTAGAATCAACCTGGTTGGAAGAGACCTCCAAGATCATCCAGTCCAACCTAATTTATTGTTGTATGCCTGATTTTGCCCATTTGTGAATGGAGATAATGGCCGTTAGCATTCATATAGCAGGTGAGGGCATCTTGAGATCCTGGCCTGCAAGTGTTGACACTTGAGCATTACTGATAGACATGTAGAGACAGGCTGTCCCTGTGAATATGTCTGTGAAATTTGTTTTGAGTGTCCTTGAACTTGGCAGCTCCTAGAGCACATACACCCAAATCGAAGCACCTTCACAAGGTCTGATGATGCTGGTACTTATATCCTTAACTGTTCTGCTTCCTCATAATAGGTTTTGCAATGTCTAGTGACGTAGGGGCTGTCATGAGGGAGGGAGCAGCAAAGCACATCTGTGACAGTTTGGGAGTTCCCCGCCCCCCCACACTTTGAAATAACCCAGGCTAGACTCTCAGCCGGCTGGAAGTTAAGAGATGAAGCTGTATTTACAGCTTAGCACAATATACAAGCAAATATATACAGTATATACAGGAATATTTACAGAAATATACAAGTTTAAGGTAATACAGACACACAACACCCCTCCCAGAAATCAGAGACCCCAGGAGGGGCTCCCAACCACCCTTCCACCTTCTCCCCACTCCCACACCTTACCCCAAGGTTTGGCTTACGTGCAAGGAGGATCGGCTGGGGAGGATTAGAAGAAAAGTGGTTAGTGAAGTTATTCAACAGAGAGGAGAAGCCAGAGCTGCTAGCCCAAGACCCAAGCAGCCAGCAAGTCCGTCCCTCGTGACCCAGACTGCCAGCTCGAGAGACTCTTATCTTCTTTGTTTTGGTTTTCTTATACCTAAACATCACAGCAAGCCTATGAGTGAAGTAGACATCACCATGGTTTTTTCCTTCACAGCCTATAGTACAATTTTTCTCTATTAAAATATTCCAATTAGCTCAAACCAGCACAACATCCTTAAGGACTGGCCATCTGTAAGATTTGTCAGTGGTTCTGAAAGTGCACATGATGGAGGTCTGTGCCTGCACCAGTGCTGCAGACTTTGGCAGACCTGGGTTACAAGTCATTTATTCCCTCTCTGCTTCAGCTCTGTAATTAAAAAAAAAAAACAAATATAAGGATACTTCCCAGAAGAATGATGAAGGTAATGAAGGTAAAGAGTAAGACGCGATGAGCTGTACTGAGAATCTTTGGAATTCTCATTGCACAGATCATTAGAAAGGTGGACGTTTGTCGTCTGCCATTCAGGGTGCCATTCACTTTGCTGCGCTCCACCCCCAGTCACTGATCCTTAACATCACTAAGAGACTGGAAGGGATTTTAACAAATTGCCTGAGATGTGCCGTTTCTCATTTCAGTAGGCCTTAGTCAAGACAAAAGAGACAAATAATTCAGTGTCACAGTGCTGATAGCATGAGTCTCACAGATGCTGATATCAAGAGACTTATCTAGTCCATTTTGATATTTTTTTTCTTGCTTTTCTCATCTTATCAAACAATCACTACTTGACTCCACAACTGGGTGTCTGAGAGCCTCTTTAGGGATTTGCAGCTCAAGTCTGAAGCTCCCTAAAGGACTACTCATTTTGAAGGTCTTCAACCGATCTTCAGATATGTTCAGTTCCCTTTTCAGAGTCCAAGTAAGTGATGACATTTTCAGATGCACTTGTGACCAGTAGGCTGCTGCTTGTCTATCATCATCTCTGTGGTTGTGCTTCACTTGCGTATGTGCACAGCAGGTATGTTCACTGATGTGAGATAGTAGAGAGCCAGAGATATTCAATGGCTTAGTGTTCAATTACTTGAAAGTTTCACATATTCTGAATCAAGGCAGTTTTTGGCCTTTATTTTCTTCCCACTTTGCTGTTCCATGAGTGCCCTGGCTAGTTACTACACTTATGCCAATCTGAGTCACAGGACAGCTGGAACAAGCTGTTCTCTCCATCACGCTTTGGAGAAGTCTGCCTATTTTAAAAGAGGTAGGGCCCCTTGTAAAGGACACTGCACTTCTTCAATTTATGACATTTTCCTTCCCGATGTTTGGGTTTGTTGATGATTCAGACACTAAACTGATCCAGAATCATGTTCTTATTACTAGAGTAGCCCCATTATAAATGGTGGAGAAAAGAGTTCTGATCTTGGCAAAGAGTGACCCTAGACACTAACTTTTTCACATGCAACTGTACCTTACTGCTGTTTCTGTGGGTTATCTGACTTTTACCAAGTTGGGAAACATCCATAGACAGAGCTGTGAGTGGAAGTGACATATTTGCCTCGCCTTGTCTCCTTTCATCCCGTTCTAGACCTCAAACTGTCTAACAGCATTAGGAAGTCCCACAGAAAGAGAACTTGAAGTCAGTACTGCTGGATTTACTGAATCTCTGTGCTATCATCTTATACTAACATTGGCTGAATACCTTGGGAATGGGGCAGAATACAACTTCCGTGAGTTCCGGACATATGTGAAACAGGAAAATCTTGGAAATAAAACTTGGGAAACCAAATATGGCTGCTACGTTTTTATTGCAATTAGTCAAGGAGCTGGCTCACATACAGTTATCTCTGAAAAACAAGAGGACAGAGGGAAATATATTGCACTGATCTTTATGAATAAACAGCAGTCATTAAAAGANATGCAATTAGTCACATACAGTTATCTCTGAAAAACAGAAGAATCAAACAAGAGGACAGAGGGAAATATATTGCACTGATCTTTATGAATAAACAGCAGTCATTAAAAGAGGTAGTAACTATCCAACAACTTTGGCTTCCATCTCTAGTGAGGCAGTTTAAATAATAATAAGAATTTTATGGGCTGTGTATATTAGCTAACACTTATGACAGTTGCTGAAATCAATGTAAATGATGGAAATCTGGAAACTGAAAGGGGCGAATTTTGTTGTAATGGAATAATGGAGAAAATACTTGTGATGGTTTGGGAGTTACCCCCCCCCCCCCACTTTGTAAAATCACCCAGACTAGACTGAGCCAGCTGGAAGTTAAGGAATGAAGCTATATTTAGAGCTTAGCACAATGTACAAGCTGATATATACACTATATACAGGAATATTTACAGAAATATACAAGTTAAAGGTAATAACAGAAACACAACACCCTTGCAAGAAATCAGAGTCTGCAGGAGGGGCTTCCAACCACCCTCCTCCCCACCCCTATACCTTACCCCAAGGTTTGCCTTATGTACAAGGTGAGTTTGGAGGATTGGCCAGGGGGCGTTAGAAGAAAAGCGGTTAGTGAGGTTACTCGGCAGAGGGGAGAAGGCCAGAAGCTGCTAACAGCCCGAGTGTCTCTGTCTTATCTTTGTTTTGTATTCTTTTCTTATCCATCTCAGCAAGCCTATGAGTGAAGTAGACCTCACCATTGTTTTCCTTTCACAGCCTATAATTTTCTCCATTAAAATATTCCAATTAGCCTCAAACCAGCACAATACGAAACAAAGTAAATCTGTAAGCAGTTAGAGCAAGCTTTATCTATGGTGAAGGAGAGTTAATTGAGTTTTCTGTGTGACACGTTTCCTTTAGTGACATGTAGGAAGTGTGCAGACACTCCACACAGGTTAACTTTACCATTGGAAAGGAACATGGATGACACACACATAGGTTTTTTAAGAACCGAATTGGGACATTACTTAATCACTTACTTTGATCCAACTGTAGATCAAGTAGATGACAAGAACGTGGTCATTTAGTCTGTGTAAATAAGAGATCTGTTCATGTATTGAGGGAATTGTATTGTTTCATGAAGACTGAGCTGAAAAATTAATTTAGATTAACTGAAGATGAAGATAATAAAACAGACTGAAAACAGGCTGGAGGGACCAGAAACACATAGTAATGAGTAAATGCCAACACTTGGTGTCAGATACCTCAGAGGAGTGGGGAAACAATGTTAAACTGTTTTTGCTTAAGATCCTTAGTAATGGTTTGGACAGAGGGTTGGCTATAATGTGAGCTCAGTCCTGGGATAGTGCTCATCTTGGGAGAGATCATGCTTTCCAAAGCACTAATACCAACATTTGATCTGGCAAAATCTGGATAAATCACAGAATCACAGAAAACACTGCAAAAAAAGTTAAAACCAGGGCCCTTACTGACTGCAGTTGCTTCGCTTTGAAATCTAGGTTCTTGAGCTATTTAGAGCCAAGGAAATTTTCTTGGTTTCCACTATCATTCAACCTCTCAGTTATCTAAAGTTTGTCCAACTTTGTCCACACTGGAGTCTTCATAGCAGAGCCTCCTGACTGACCCCATGAAATGTTTCCTCATACTAGTGTTTGAGCATATAGTGTAACTCTAGCAAGTATCAATGCTATTAAACATTTCAGACAAGGGGCTGTTAAAGCAATAGTCACTTGTAGGGTCTGCTTCCCTTTGAAATTTACTGTTCCCCAGCTTGTTTCCAGAGGCCTGAGATTTATTCAGTGAAAGCTGCAGCCCTGAGGAAAAGGAGCTTGGGGTCTGGGTTGATGAGAAGCTCAACAGGAGCCTGCAGTGTGCGCATGCAACCCAGACAGCAACCGAGTCCTGGGCTGCATCAAGAGCAGTGTGGCCAGCAGGGCGAGGGAGGGGGTTCTGCCCATTACTCTGCTCATGTCAGACTGGAGTACTGTCTGCAGTTCTGGAGCCCCCAGCACAGGAAGGACATGGAGCTGTTGGAGAGGGTTCAGAGGAGGGCCACAAAGATGATCAGAGGGCTGGAGCAGCTCTGCTATGAGGACAGACTGAGAGTTGGGGCTCTTCAGCCTGGAGAAGAGAAGGCTTCGAGGAGACCTTATAGTAGCCTTCCAATATCTGAAGAGTGCCTACAGGAAGGCTGGGGAGGGACTACTGACAAGGTCTTGCAACGACAGGACAAGGGGCAATGGGTTTAAACTGTCAGAGTGAAGATTTAGACTGGATGTTAGGAGGAAGTTCTTTGCAGTGAGGGTGGTGAGACACTGGAACAGGTTGCCCAGGGAGGTTGTGGCTGCTCCCTCCCTGGAGGTGTTCAAGGCCAGATTGGATGAGGCCTTGAGTAACCTGTTCTAGTGGGAGGTGTCCCTGCCTATGGCAGGGATTGGAACTAGATGATCCTTGAGGTCCCTTCCAACCTTACCATTCTATCGTTCTGTGAAAGCTGCAGTTAAAAACTGTCCTTTGTGTACTGTCATCTTTGCTCTGAGAATGGAGATCCAGTCCTCTGAGTCATCTGTCACCTCTTGACTTTGATCATGGGTGTTCAGCAGCCCTTCCCTGGGGATAAGGGCATGGTGCTACCCCATGGAAAAAGGGATGGGGCAATGCACCTTGCCTTTCTGCACACATCTGGGCAAAAGGAGCTGGACAAGTAATATATTTGTTGGCACTGACCATCACTACTTGAAAGGACCAGCAGAAGTTACTAATCTGTTAGGTATTGCTGTGCACGGAGTGCTACATCAGCATGAATGCCCCCTGCAAGTCTTGGGAAGAAATGCAGTGGGATTGTCGGTGCTGGATTTAGTTTGCAGGCCACCAGTTTGACAAGGCTGCTTTATATTCTGTACTGTGAACTCCCCGGAGCAGAGAGTGTCATGATGGCTTTCACTGACGCAATGGGGCTGCTTCTTTGTGGTCTTAAGGAGACATGCACAGTGCTTGGACACAGAATAACAGGTTTGAGATTAGGAGGAAAATTAAAGCATGAGTGACAAAAAGGACAAGCCACAGCCAGAAAGCAGTTGAGTATAGAGACAGAAAACAAGAACAGGTTAATTTCAGCTCCTGCAAGAATCTCAGTTTTCTCTGTAAAGTCTTCTAGTCTGGGTAAAGATACCATGAAATATGGTAGTCTGAGGGTCACAAAAGCTGTGTTTCCTTCTTCTCCTTCTCCAGTGCTTGGCTGAAGGAAAAAATAATCACATATTCCTGTACTGAAGTGAACATCAGTTTGGGACTCAAGTAGGAGGAATGACTAAGAAAAAAGAATAAATAGCTTGATTAATTCTCCAATCATGCCTTACGAATATTAGAAAAAGGTATTATTATCTATTACTGCTTAAAGGTCATTATTTTAATTGTGCTTTGATGAGAACAGAAAACAAGGGAACCAGTTACTCATTTTGGTCCATTAGTAGTATGTTAAATAAAAAAGCAGAATCCCACGAAACTTTTCCCAGAGATGGCATTTATTAGGTAGTAAAATAGCCTCTCACAGAAGCATTCGAAGTTCTGTTCCTTTACGGATAGTTTACTGAGACATAAGACATCCTTCAGTTAATTACTGTTTGACCAGGAACAAAACTTTAGAAGAGGTGGAGATTTCCAGTGACTGTAAGTATTCTACAACCCTTGCAAAATTATCAAAGACACTAGATTTATTTCTGTTCTGAAAATCTAGACTTAACGTCCAGCTGTTGGATAGTGCTAGAACTTTTAAGACCGAAGAGACCTCACCAGCTAATTCTTGCTTTCTCTTTAAGTACTTAAAGTCTGTGATTAAGAAACCTCTCTGCCCTTTTATTGTGTGGTTTGTTGTTTCTTCATTTGTGTGTGTTTTTTTTTTTTTTTTTAATTAAAGAGGCATATATTCTTGTGTCTTTCTCCAGAATGAAGTTTCCCAATTCTTCATTCACTCTTGTGGTTTTTCCCCAAAGTTTTTCCCATTTCTTAGTATATGCAGCCTCTGAAATAGGCTCTGAATATGAGCAGCAATTACACCAAGGCCAGATTGGGAAGATATATAATTACTTTATGTCTACTGCATCTCTAGTACAGCCATTACCATGCTGAGAAAGCCAGACTGGTAGTCTGTATTAAGAAATTAGATCTATAACTGGCTAGAATTTTTCCAGATCATTTCCAACTTCCCTTCTCATATCTGAGAAGCAAGATCTCCCCTTTTTAAGCTTACATTCAAGACTTTGCATATTGGTACTGAAATTCATACTGTTGGTTTGTGTGCAGTTTACTGAATTGCTGTTCGGATTGCTTTGCTTTATTGTTCTTTTTATCCCATATGACCTCCCAAAATTTCAGAAATGTACTAAGTAGGAATTAATTTTTTTCTTCTGTGTTAGAAATAAAAAAATTAAATAGCAACTGGTAAACCAAGATCTATGTGGGACCAAAACATGTGAATAGCTACCACTTACTGTTTAATTTGGAAAGGTATCAGTTAGTTGGTCTCCAATTCATCTACAGTGTACTATGTTGATTTTAAACCGTTCAAATTTATTACTCGATAATTCAAACCTGGTGCTTGCCAAAAGAGGCCATTACATCAACCCTATTTTATCAACCTTATTTGTAGGCTCATCAAAATGTGAGACTGGATTAATTTCGCACACTTCCTTTTCCATTACACATTGTTGATGGACATCAATTATTTATTTGTTGAATCCTATCACAGCTATTCTTTGCTTTTGCCTGAAATTGATGTGCAGCAGATGGGCCTGTGAGGATAGGCCTATTTACCCCTTTTTAATGTGTGTGGTGTATGGAAAGCATCAATTTATTAATCACCTTCTAAAATCTTCCAGGAGTTAACAGAGGAAGCTGGAGGCACACAAGCAAGCAGCTGCTGGATTTCACTAAGAGACTTTTATTGTTATTTTAAATTTGACTGTTGTTTTTTATTATTGTATCATACTCTCTTCTGAGTAGCAGTCTGCATACAGAATCTTTTGTGTTTGTGCTTCTTCAGAAAACAGACATGAGGAACCTTTAGTGAGATCACCTGACCTGGCCTGAATTGAACTCTTTTATTTTCTGTTCTATTCCTGCACCCATCAGGCAAGCATCTGAACGTCTTCCAGTGGTGTATTGGGTGAAATGATTTTGTAGCTTTCAACTGTTGTTTTCACAGCCTCGCCTCCTGAGAGGAGTGTTTGAATTGTAGCACATTATTCTGGTACTATTTTAAAGCAGTTTGATTTTTGTGAAATGTGTCTCCTCTTATTATTTTAGAGTCATAGAATATTTCAGGTTGGAA